>WIPJ01000110.1:133778-152443 GCA_018155075.1 Cassiopea andromeda
AATAGTAGCGGCCTTATTTTGAATGGTTACAAGCCGAAGTTTCAGAAGTTATAGAAAGGGGTTCGAACTCTGAAGTTGGTCGCCCGTTTTAAGAGTAGAGTCGTGAGTTTTGTTTGCTGCAATATATTTCTTTGATTATTAAGCATATGGCTGTGAACTCACTCATTTAGCCTTTCCTTAGTAATAGAAGGCGAAAGGTTAACACTAGCTAAGTATGGAAGGAGTACTACTACACCTAACGGTTTATGACTTTTTGGAATATTGCAAATAACAATCTGTTCTGTTCTGCGAGGGATACAAAAACTAGACTGTACCAAGAGGGGCAAAGGCCCCCTATGGGCAGACTGGATAAGAAAACAAGATGAAGCTGCAGAAGTAAGAGGAGGTTAAATAAGAGTTAGTGGAGAAATTGCACAATATAGGAAACAGACCAACTGCGGGGAAATGATAACTCAAGCAATAACTAGGGGTTGACCAGTAATAATTACACCGTTCTCGGAAATCTTACCTAAAACAGGTTTGGCGGCAAGTTGGGCAAAAATTTCTTGACATACAAAAGATTTCATGGAGCCTGTATCTACAAGTGCATGATTATTAACCCTCAAGTCTTCAAGAAACAGAAGGCTGGCTAGGCACAAGAGACGAATTCATGAATAGACCAACTAAAAAAGTAAGGGGGGCGACTTTCAACCCTGCCCTTCATTTAAGCACCCCTTTGAAGTTTAAAGAATTAGGAAAAGGTTTACTCATTCTAGGTACAGAATATGTCAAAAGGCTCTCTTGAGGTCTTGAGTTTACTAGAGGATTGGTCTCGTGAGGCTTTATTCCACCACAAAGGAAATTGTCTCCGGGCGAAATTGTCATTTGAGCCCTTTGGTTCCTCATAGGAAATCCGTCTCAAGGTCAATGTAAAATGTTGTCATTCGAAAATCACAAATTAGTAAAGCAAACGGTATGAAAGCAATTCTAAATTAATTCAATGGTTCCGGTTGGAGTAACTGCTACAAACAAACAAGCAAATAAGTAAATTAACAAAGAAAACACACACAAAAAATCAAACATACACCAAAACTCATGAAAAGTGACTTCAAGGTAGGCCAAGATTAAAAACCAAAATCTTAGGATGACGCTAGACATTGCAGTGTGTCTATTTATAGTATATGGACGATTACATCAGGGGCGGATCCAGAAAATAATTGGACTAAGTTCCTGATGGGTCTTCGGTGGAGGAGTCTTAAGGACAGGGAAACAATAGCCTCACATATCCTGAAAACGTTAGTTGTTGCCCTTGGTGAATAAAAGGTACACCCTAACTGGGAAAATATGCCTAATGGAAAGGCTATTGTTGAAAGCATCTGTCTACATTGTTCATTTCATTAATTTAAGAATTGCAGCCTAACAAATCCAGAAGAGATGCAACGGAATGCTACTGAAAAGTTTCAGAATTTGCAAGCATACCGAAAATGTAGCGCACTATAGAGTACCGAGAAATCATCCCCTCCTGATCATTAATTTTTCGCATTTTTTTCAACCCATCATTGCTATTCCTACCCCCCTTTTATTAAATTTAGAGAATCTGAAATAAGTTCTCAGAGAATCAATTCACTGCAGTGCCTCAGAAAAAAGAAATCGCATACAGAGGTAAAAGGAACGCTTAAATAAGGGCATTGCATATGAATAGATGTGTTTATTTGAAAAGTCTACTTCAACAACTTGTGTTTTCTATTTTTTATCCCATCCATTTCCCCTTTTATTCCAACCTCCCTTTTATTAATTTCCAAAAATTTTCCACCTCCCTGATTATTCCCACCCCCCGATTATTGGATACTCTAGAGTATTTATCTTGCGAAAATAGGCCCTTCCAGTATATAAATCATTGTCCGAAACTAGTTGCAGCATGCACTTTGTTTTCCATTGTTACAGTTCAGGCAGATACCAGTTACAGTTCACATTGAAAGACCCATCTATTTCATCTAATGTACGCGATACTTCACGGAGAGGAAAAGCTATGGAACGAGGCATCCCGAAAACTGTAAACAAGTCCACAAATTGCAGCAAGCCCTATTGTTTCCAGCAGAGAATGAGGCTACAAATAACCCATGTCTTTTATCAGGCTCAGTCTACTCAACGCTATGTCTGCAACTAAAACATATCCATTTTATTTATGTTTAGAACTGGTACTTATGGGGTACATACTGATGAAGTCTCTTCTCTGTGTTTAAAACTGAGACAAATGTCTCAGTTCTAAACATATAAAGCCTGGCATCCATATAGTTGTTGGCCGTCTCTCAGTCTTTAAAGGTCGAGGAGATAGAACTCAGAGACCCTGAACGACTCAATTGCCAAGGAAATTACAACAGATATAGCGATGTTTCCATATAGTCGCTGTTGGTTGTTGACAGTAATTTCAATTCTAGGAAAAGCTGTCAACGACTATCAACGACTGCATGGACACCAGAGTTAACGGTCTTTGGTTGTCGTTAGTGTGTGTGCATTAAAATTGTTGGGTCGTTGACAGGCTTTCTCAGTCGCTACAGGTTGCTGAGATAGAACTCACTTCTATCCCAGCGACCCTCAAATACCGAGGAACTCACAGTCGTTAATGAGATTATAATAAAATATAGCGATCTTTCCATATAGTCGTTGACGGACCTTGAAGGTCTTTCAGTTGTAAGAAAGACCATCAAAGACCCTCAACGACTATATGGATACCAGGACAGTAATCCGATAGGCATCAGTTCCAAACACAGAGAACAAAAGATGTCATAATTGCGTGCCCCATAGGTGCCAGTTCTTAAGATGAATACATTGGGTGTCTCAATTCCAGACTTTGTGCTGACCGAATCCGAACCCGATAAAAGACTGGGATCAACGGCCATGAAAGTTGGTGAGTAAAGCTCAGCTTACGCGATGCGTCCTTTGGATGCATCTGACTCAGGAGTCATAACACATGCGTCAATCTCATTGTTCTTTAGGTATCTTAATCTTTTTGGCGATGACATGTTAAAAAGAACTCGTATTTTCTTGTGACATGTCATATATGATTAACGAAATTGAGACAAAGGATTCCTAATTTTTGAGTTATAAACTTTAGGGCACTCTACTCGGGATGTGAGTCGGCCAATCAGTAAAGTATCTAATTGTATGAAGCGAAAAAGGCAGCTTCGATTAAGAAAAAGACTGCGACTTCTTTACAAGTAGCAAGCATTGTAAGATTTAACAACATAACATCAAAAAAAGACCTTGGGTGAAGGAGTGAATTTTGTGGCTATGTGCTTTATCTTCATTGTGACAGGTCTTTGAATGAATATTCAAAGAAAAACCTCTTCCCTCACAATTATAATTAGTTTGAAAGTCACTTTAGTGCTTTAGACTTCAAAGTTGTGCTGAAAAAATTTTGATTACAGTGCTCTAACAATTATGCTGTACAGATCAAGAATCATGTGTCTCACAGTTGCTTACTGATTGGTCAAATGTGTTAATCCTCGGTGAGTTGTCGTAGTAAAACAGAACATGCTCTATCTTCGAGAGTCATCCTAAATAGGATTAAATTACTTCAAGAACAATGGTGATAACACATGAATTTTGACTCAAGAGTAAGACGCATGAAAAAATGCATAGTATAACTTAATGAAATCACCAGGACAGAGCAATCAAACTCATGCAGTTGTTTTTGGCTTTTAACGAGATTCATTGAACACTTCTAGTTGGTTTGACTGAGTTCTAGAACTTATGGAAGTTACACTGAATCCGCCCCTGAATTATATGATATGAAAGCGAAAGCAGAAATGACTAACTGAGTTAACTGAACATATTACAGAATATTGCTAGTTCTTCTCCTTTTTTAAAGCTTCTATGAATTGCTCCAAACTCAACTGAATATGTCTTACGCGTTCTGTAAACGAGAATTAAAGAGAATAGAATGCATACAGCTATCATTGAAGTGACGATTCTGCATTGATTTCTAACGCTAGAAATGATCAAAATCTTATATACTGCCGACAGACATTATCATAAATCATGATGACATACGTACATTTCTTCTACCATGCTAATCTTGCAATCATAAAAGTTGAATACGAGTGGAATTTAACTTACTACTCATATCCCTAATAACCAATGTCATGACGATCAGTAAGGCCATGTTCACAGATAACTGAATCCGCTAAAGAATATTCATTAAATTCCCTTGATAAAGAGGTCATTTTCATGATAATACTCCATAATAAACTAGAAAAACCAGCATAGAATGCCATAGATTTTGGCAAACCAGTATAGGAAATACATGATATCAAACCATTACCCCTTTTACAAGAGACACTACATGGAAATGCACCTTGAATTTGATATAGTAATTTGACCTTT
Organism: Cassiopea andromeda; assembly: GCA_018155075.1. Taxonomy (NCBI): domain Eukaryota; kingdom Metazoa; phylum Cnidaria; class Scyphozoa; order Rhizostomeae; family Cassiopeidae; genus Cassiopea; species Cassiopea andromeda. The sequence goes on from WIPJ01000110.1 coordinate 138,144, forward strand.
TACTTGTAATTATTTCTGTTGGGAAACCTCCTTCGCACGCAGCTATTAGGTAATCTCATTCATTCAGTAATTTAGTATGATGAGTCAAGTTGTTTTTTCTTTTTCATCACTACAGGAGAATAGAACTAATGCTTAAAATATTTTCTATGTACGCAAATTTATTCTTAGAAGGTTTATCACGTAGATACACCTTTCCTATTGACTTAAATTTTATTGGTTCGTTTATTCATGAGATATTGGCTAGTAATTTGCATTTGGGTATATTAAGGGGTATTGAAGTAGAGAACGTTAGAGAAGAGAAGAACGAGTATACAGATATACAGTAGACGATGGAATGATAAAGGGCATATTAGTCAAAATCAGAGTGCTTTCTTCGTGGAGTCTTCTTGGTTTTCATAATTGAATCAGCGTTTCAGAGTATAGATTTGAATTTATACAATAATTTCCATACTATGCATTACATTTACACTAACTATGCTTTTACCAACCTAATGGACACGTCAAGCAGAAAAAAAATTTTGTCGGCCTTAGTTTTCATTTATAGAATTGCCACTCTAGGATATGCAACTGCTTTGTAGGGATACACATACGCTTTTGTAATAAATATACTTTCACCAAAATAAATACCGACAGAGTTTGAAAGCACAAGTTTGGGGGCACTGATAGAGTTAATGGCTTTGTACCAAAAATGACCTAAAGCTTATGAATTTTACTCCACAAACTGCAAGCTACGACAGTATCCTTTGGCCTTACTGAGGGCCTTTAGCAGTCCCCTATGCGACTAACACCCCCAGTTTGCAAACCACTGACTAGGCAATAATGAGCGCTTTGAGTCAACAAATTGCATCATCAGCATCTACATGGAAACACATGTACATATTTTACGGCATGTACACGTGTACATAAACATGGATTGTCTACACTGGTTTATCATAATCAATATGACGGATTTGTCGAGTGACGTTAATGAATACTGTTTAACGGATTCAAGCGTCTTTCTGTGAATATGATCTTACTGATCGTCGGGGCATTGGCTATAGAGTTCATCATTCAGCTGCATGTTCCATCTCATTTATCACTATATTTGGGTCCATCTATAAGAATGAACATGATGGAAATTCACAATAACAAAGAACTTTTATGCAAAAGTAAGAGTGATCACTAGGGCAAGTTTTTGCGAATGTTTTTTACAAATTGCGTTCTGTGCGAAACGTGTAAATCTGAAGTTTTTGGTGTCTTGGGTACTCCTGGAAAATGATATAATTGATTGCAACAAGTGTCAACTTTTGGTAAGAAATACAGCATTCTGCAACTCTGTATAACAAATACAACACTTCGTACTTCCTCCGTATGTGAGAAACCTTGCATTAGCATCTCTATAGCAGGCTCACAATCAGTGAATAATTCATGAAATTCAAGACATGCAATACACCTCATTACTATTTTCCCTGTTATAGAGCAACATAGTTTACTTCCGTAGACACCCAATCATCAACATCATCACCACCAACATCATCATAATCATCAATCATCATCATCATAATCATCAATCATCATCATCATAATCATCATAATCATCATAATCATAATAATAATAATCATCATCAACATCATCATCATCTGTCTGTCTCTTGGCTGTCACTCCTTATCAGGAATCGCCGTCCAATTACCCCTCCTAACGTTATCTTTTGTCCTCTTGCAGGCTCTTTTATCCCTACTAATATTTTCAACTTTCATCATTATCCTTCTCTTCTCATCATCTCTAATCTCACGCTGTGCAGCTTTTTCTTCTTGTGTGCAGCTATAATATATCAAAAAAATTCTTCACCATAATAATAATCATCATTACCATCACCATTATCACCATTATCACCATCATCATAATCATCATAATCATCATCATCATCATCATCATCATCATCATCATCATCATCATCATCATCATCATCACCATCATCATCATCATCAACAATCACCGATTTGGCCAAAGTTGACAATTTCGAAAAGAACATGATAAATCTGTACAACTATTTAGCACGACAGGGCTTTTCACCAAAACTTCGCGAGCTACAATGAGCATGGAAATGACTATTGTGCATTGTAATACATGCGTGTTTATGATAGGAATGTGTTACTTTTCTTCTATTGTGGTACATAAATTATGGATATCATTAGACACATGTCCGAACACTGTTAGTATTAATCACATATGGAAGTACAACAGAGAAGTATTTTTTCTTTGTTTGAAATCAAATCTTCAGAAAAACATCTTACACAAAGGTATTAATGACTTTCTGGAAAATGTGGGCCTGATTTAAAAATAAAACTTTTCAAAAAATAAATCCAAAGGAACACTTGTCCTAGTGATCACTGACGTTTGCTTCATTAATCTATTCACATACTTAATTCCTCTGCCAATTCAACTTGTCTTCCTCGCAATAGCTTTTTCTTTTCTTCTTCGTTCTGACTTAAATCAAGAAGGGTATGTTTAACCTCGTTTTCAAGTCTTCTTCCTATGATGAGGAAAAACGGAATGAGTAAAGTAAGAGGCAAAAACCAAAATGAAGAAGCTACCAAGAAATGGCCTCAGCAAGACTCTAGATTTTGTTTTCAAAAAATGTAAGGATGTGCTCCTTTAGGGTTAGGGTTAGACTTGAATTAGATATAGGTCAAGCCTAGCACTCAGTGGCTACAAATGAGAAGCTACAAGGAGCTGAAGGAGATCTGGAAATATGATAATATGAGTTAAAAATGATGTTCTGTTTAAGTAATAATGCCACATTCCCCCTCACTCCTTCCCCATAATAAAACACAAGCATCTCCACTGACCCTTCCACTTCTGTGATGATGTAATATGTGACGACCCCTAAGGCATCTGCTTCAGCATTCGGAGCTTAACGACTTCCAACCAAATTCGGAGTATAATTTCCCTCGTGATGTTACCCTCCACATTCCTGTAATGACTAGAACTGCATTGTACTGGATGGATTCTAACTTGTCCATCAAGTTAAGCAAGACGTTGCTTTCGTTACATTCACATACTTGGGCAGAGATATAGCAGATAACATTTTTGTATTCCAAGTGAGGTCGTACACACAGTCTGAAAAGTTCGCTTAAGGTATGTTTAGTTAGGGACAAAACTTGGAGAGATGCTTCAGCAAACCGTTACCTTTTCTTGCGTTGAAATCGCTGCCTTGATATGAGCCGAGAAAAGAGCGTAGGATGCTTGTGTTCATCCACTTTCATTCATTCACTTCTACTCGTTTCACCACTCATTCACTTCTATTCGTTTTATCGGAAATTTCAATTCAACAGCTTGCTCAAGTGTATCCAGGTTAAAGGACATCTCGCAATCACAAGCGCACCGGCTGATTAATTCAAAGTCATGGTTCACGTCACTCGCAGCTCAATTGGTATAATTCTGTCCATTCCATAAAGTTGCTTATTGGATACAAAGGCAAAGGGAGGAATTTAGGGGCTCCGAAAAAAGCCTTAATGGCCACAATCTTTTACGTTAGCAATAATTTGACCAACACCTTTTAGTGCTATAAAGGTAGCAAAGGTGGTCTGGGGAATTACCCACAGAAAAAAGTTGAACAAGTATATTCCATATAATACTAGAAAATACCCCTTTGCAAACACCATTAAACAAGTGTTACAAAATTGATTGAAGAATCAATGAACTTTGACAGATGTCTGAAAAAGACAAGAACAATATGATCCAGATTCAAAGCCATTGGCTGGTAAGGGCGGGCAACATCTATCAGTTCGATGGGCAATGTGCCCTATGCCCCTTCTGGCTTTGCAGCTGCTGGATATAAACTCCGCTTCTCAAGCAGTTAGCAAACATAAATACCAATTTCAGTGGAGAAATTAATGCAGCATAGCTTAATTTCATCATTCTGACTGACATTCCATTACAGTGATATGCATTATTTAGCGAGTTTGTAATGTTAAGAATCTTTTCATTAGAAACCGGAAAATCGCTTATAAATGAAGGAGCTCGAAAATTAATTGGGATTTTACTAACTGTATCAAGGATAGGTTGTGTACCACGAAGCCAAGGAAGAAAGTAATAAAATTGAGCTAAGAATTTCAATTGGAAATATGGAAAGTACATGGTTGTGGGTACAGGAATGAGGATCATTTTGGGCACAATCGACATCATTAAAAAAGTGAAGAAAAGAAAGGCGGAATGAAATACAATTTCTCGGGAAGCAGAAGCCCTTGGCCTAGGATACGATGACACAACATATTTCCTTCAAGCTCTTCAAGAGCGGGAAAATTGATTGTGGAAGACAATGTTTTCACTATTGTGGAAAAGGAAAGGCAACAAGTAGTCAAAGGTCTCTTAAATTTGCTTAAGGCCTTTAACAAACCTATTACTGAGACTTTGGATGCTGCAACTGAAGCGAGCATTGATTCCAATCAGGATTCCAACAATGAGCATTGCTCTGGCAGTGAAATTGAGATCATTCGCAGTCTATCAAACTTGGCAGCTATAGTTATTAGATTGCAAGGAGTTATTGATGAGGAGCGGGCTAGAAGCCACAGCTTATTAAAAGAAAATTTTGAATTAAAGTCGCAACGAATAGCTATCGATGATCAACCAAGTCAAGCTCAGAAATGCCGTGAAAGCCTTTCAAATGCTCATTCAAAAAACAAAGAGAACAACTCAACCTTCAAATCAAAAACAAAATCATCTATTATATGCGAAGTAATTCACTTAGAAGAAACTCGTGAGATAACAGTATCTAGAGCAAATGTGAAAAGCAAGTTGGAAAAGGAGAAAAAGCAAGAAAAAGATCAACCGCAAAAGACTATGAACAATAATCAAATATCATCAGAGACAACAAAAGCAGCAGGAAAAAGAACCAGTGGGAAAAAGAACAACAGCAGCAACAACAAAAGCAGGGTAAATAATGTAAGCAACGACAGTCAAAATCAAAGAATGATTGAAAACAATGGAAAGTATAGTAGCAAGATTGCTGCACATGGCAATAAAGCATGCGAACCCACGTCTCAAGGAAGGGAACTGCCAAAATTTACAAGACCAAAATCAACCGTTATATGTGGGGACTCAATGGTGACAAACATTAAAGGCTGCAACCTAAAAAGAAGATGTTAAAATAATGAAAAACTCTATATCTAAAGCATCCCTGGTGCCTCTGTACATGACATGCGCAGCTATTGCACACCATCCATTAATAAAGGTCCAGATCGTCTAATTTTGCATTGTCGCACAAACGGCTTAAAAAAAGAAAAAAGCGAAGTTGAAACATCTAGAGACATTATCTCTAGCCAAAACCATACGAGAAAAAGGTATAAATGTGATGGCTTCAGCACTGGTAGCGCAAGGTGACTCACTCAAAGAAAAGCGAATGAGAACCAATCTTATACTTCAAGATTTATGTCAAGAGGAAGACGTCCTTTTCATCGATCATGCAGAAATAAGAGCTAACAAACACCTAAATGGAAGCAAGCTTCACTTTAATAGATCTGGTGATAGCATTCTTGCAAGGGGAATTGTATTCACTTCACAAAAATGACTTAAAGCTTCTCATATAGCATTATCAGTTAATAAGCCTATTCAAAATATAAGCGAAAATATTTTGAGCCCAAACCATGAAATTGCTGATGGTGAGGTTTCCAGTAATTCTGATATTACGATACATAAATTAAAAGATCTTTGGAAGAAGAGTTCAAATGGTATTATTATTGGCTACTTGAACATTAAATCTATAAGAAATAAAGTTGCCTTCTTACCGGCAATCTATAAGTATGTGCATATATTTACAATTGCAGAATCAAAGTTACACGATTCTTTCAAAACTAGCCAGCTTCTAATTGAAGGCTTCTCCAAGCCTTTTCGATATGACCGAAACAGATGTGCAGGGGGGCTAATGATTTATGCTAGGGAAGGTGTTCCAATAAGACAACATAATGCTAACAAACTGCCAAAAGATATTGAAATTAGAGTTTTTGACTTAAGCAGCAAGAAACATAAATATCTACTACTAAGCGCGTATCGCCCTCCATCTCAATATGGCAAATATTTCTTCAATGAAATTGAAAAATGCCTTGACTTTTATTGTACGGAGTATGAAAAGTTCATCCTGATAGGTGATCTTAACTTTGAACCAACAGAACTTGTTATCAGTGATCTCATGGAGAATTATAGCTTTGCTAATCTAGTCAAGAATCCAACTTGCTGTAAATCGGACAATCCTTCACGTATAGCCTTAATGATAACGAACAGCAAAAGTAACCTTGAAAAACCAAATACAATAGAGACTGGATTGTCCGATTTCAATGCCATGATTTTAACTAAGCTTAAATGTGGATTCAGTAAGCAAAGGTCTAGATATATCACCTACAGGGACTACAAACAGCTTCAGACAGGCACTTTTCAACTTGATCTTTTGAAATATATATCGCCTTATGTAAATTTTTGTGGAGATTACAATTCATTTGATAGTTTAATTACCAATTTTTAAAGCAAACGTGCCACAGTTAAGAAGAAAGTCCTTCGTGCAAATGATGGGCCTTTCATGACTAAAGAACTTCGAAAAGCTAATATGCATCAGTCCAAACTAAGAAACAGATAAAATAAGAACAATACAATCGAGGGCCTCAAAAATGAGGTGCAAAAATTTGTGTCACTTGCACTTTAAACTCACAGAACAGAATATATTACTAAATTGAGCCATTCATTAATGTGTTGGCAATCTGCTTTTCAGGCTACATACGTTTCCAACTGAAAAAAAAACACCAAGAAGAAAGACTAATATGGCAGAGAATAATATATCGTTGAAGTCCTTCAAAACCAGGAAAGCTATTTACGATCAAATCAAAAATAAGGGTTTCCTCAGTACATGTTTTTGACAACGAAAGAAAATTCACAGCCAACTATAAATTTAGGGTATCAGTCATCTCTACGAGAAAAACGAATTGGTGTTGCTGGTGTTACAAGGACACTGGATTATGGTACACCAGCATGCAATGTAAGTATCTCCATACAAGAAGCTGCATATTTCCATGGTGAGCTTTCAATGTAAGTGCCAGTAGACAGCAGCTCTAAGGAAGTAACTTCAATAGAAAAATATGAGCATTGGTCATGTATCATTTCGTGAAGTATCTTTCAAAAAATATCTTGAAATGATATCTTGATACTTATTTTGAAAGTATCTAGCGTCTTGTAAGAAGATGCTCTTTCTTGTGGGTAACAGTATCTTGTGATAAGAGATTTATTTATACACCTAACAGTACCTTGTAATAAGATAATTTCTTAGGGCTTGATTATATGGAGATGAATAACCCGGTTAGCCGAGTAACTCAGATATTTGAGTTACTCGCCAAGCTCCTGTTTATATGGAGCCGAGTTGCTCGGCAGGTCAGACAGCAGGACGTCAGGTCAGGTCATGTTTCAATTGTTTGAGGTTCTGTGCATGCTCATTAAATTCGAATTTGTCCTGGCTGGCTGAGTTACTCAGCATTAACGTTTTTATATGAGGCAGTGGAATAAATCGGTAGCCGAGATTCCGGCTAATCTGCTAAGTTCCCGACAAGCAGAGTTATTCACCTGTCTCATATAAACGCTACAGTTGGAATATATTGATTTTCTATACATGGCGGGATACTAGGTTTCCAAGTTACTCGGCTAGGTGAGTTACTAGGCTCAATATAAACAGGACCTTACTCTCTGGTGCCAAAAAAAATGCCCCCTCCCCGCTTATTAATTTTTCTATTCTCTCCAAACTCATGCACTTTATTAGTACCCCCCGTTTAACACTTTTAAGGAAATTAACTTCTTTACAAACCCCTGATTTCATTGCATTTCTTTTTTCGTACTATACATGCCCAAAATTCAAGGCAAAATAGAGTACTTCTGCATGCATTTTGGGTCTATGCACTAATACAATCTGTTTCTGTTCTTTCCATCGTTTTATAATCATTTATAGCCATTTCTCAAATTCCAATCCCCCGTTCATTTTGATCCCCTTTTTATTAATATTTAGAAGTTTTTCAACCCCCTGTTTATTAGCACCTCCCCTGTTTATTTATCACTTGAGAGTAGATTATTTTGCTAATCTCTGTGTTTGTATGCATATATAACCATATGGATACATCATTCTGTTATGAACAAAACGTTGTGTAAGGACGTGCAACATGAAAGCGCCCAAGACTCCCTCAAGAGACCTTTAAGGGACAATTGACCTTTGAAAGGAACTGTAGTCAACAAGTTGTACAAGTTGTAGTATGTGTTTTGAGTTGAAAGTAGAAGATATAAAATAACCAAGAAGCTTTATTAATGGAGGAGACCTCTGCAGAAACATCATTCTATGGGTGTATGAGGGCTTCAAATCTTGGGGGCTGTAAACTTTCTGAATTTAAGATCAAAGAGATCTGGAGGACAGTCAGAAGTGTCCCAAAATTCCAATTGTTCTTTCAAAAAGTTACTTGAATGAAACGGATTTCTGCCACAGAATAGAGCAAAGGCATGAAGGAAACTCTGCTGCTTAACAGGGCGCAGTTTGTGCTGACACATGCATGGCATGAAATCGAGGTTAACCCAGTTAAAAAGGTTTGAGAACGAAGGATTTGTATGATGATCTTTCGAACATCATGGTGAAAAACGTTGCCATGTCACAGGAGAAGCGTTCAAAATCAAATTCGTCCATCTATTACTCAGCAATAAACTGTAGAAAGAGCAAGAGGTTGAATCCAGAGCTTAGCTTACATTAATTCCCTTCTGATCCAAACCGGTAAGCTGTCATTACATATAGTTAGTTGCAAAGTATAATACTTTGATATATCACGGTCAATCCTTCTCGAATATTCCGCTGCAAGCTTGAAGACCAATGAAATGCTATTTCATAGCATGTAAGAACCGGTATCTTCCTTTTAGGAGTCAACTCTGGTTACAGAATTGCAGAAGGCTGGATTTGATGAATAAGACACCATCTTACTAAAGCAAATATTGTGCAGTTTGTTCTCTCTATGTTGAATCACAGTTTATGCCAAAGTTTTTTAATATCCGAACCAGATTGGCTAAAGATGCTTTTCCAACAATATTTGATATCCCTATCTAACCCGCAGCTATAGGTTGCAAAAGAAAAGCACCAACAACAAGGAAATTAAGAAATTAACTCACTACATACAACTGTATACTTTTATTGTATACTTCTATTGGCTGGTAATCAGTGCAAGTCAAATAGAAATACATTTCTGATCATTTCACTGCATTTTTTCATAGAAAGGGTAAACACCCTAATCAGAACCCAAGATCCATGCTGACTGCTTCCCCACCTTTGCATAGATTTTGTGTATGATCTTGCAACTAATATTAGGGAAAGTAAAAAAATTGCAGTTTAGGATGGAAATGAACAAACCACTTGCTAGAGCAACTTCAGATCACTATCAGTGTTTCTTAGGGCTCTACAAGATTGTTGAGAAGTTCGAATGAAAAGTTATAAGTTTTAACTCATTTTCGTTGTGGAGCTCTGCTATAGTGCATACTTTTTGAACATGAATAGCTCTCTGTCCGTAACACAAATTTCGACGACCAGGCACCTAAATAACTTTGCAAATCTTGGGCATTACAGTTAAATAAACTTCCCTACAGAAATTGCCATTTAAAAAAACCAGAAAGAGTTTATAAAGTTTTAAAAAACTGTCAAATTTCTCAAAAATGCAACGAAATCGAAAAGCCTACAATCAATAGTGATCTTCTACATCCAACTTCTGATTTTTAGAATGAAAATTGGCACTGAAAAAGTCACACTAAGGATCAGCATTGAACCCATTCCCTTTTGCCATCATAATGGAAAGACTGACAGACGGACTAAGAACAGGCGCACCATGGACAATGATATTCACAGATGATATTGTGATGTGTAGTGAAAACACGGAAGACATAGAGGTGGACTAGGAGAGATGGAGATTTGGAATGGAATAACGTGGAATGAAAGTCAGCAGAAGCAAGAAAGAGTATCTGTGCATACATGAAATGGAGGAGGATAATGGAGTAAATATGGGGCAAAGAGTTAAAGACAGTGATAGAGTTCAAGTACTTAGGCTCAACTATTGATAGCCTGATAGAGATCAAGAGGAGAATAACAGCAGGATGGAATGGGAGGAAGGAAGTTACAGGAGTTCTGTACGATAGAAATATGCCAGCGACTGTCAAAGAGCGAGTGTACCGCATTTATGTAAGACCAGTCATGCTATGTGGAATGGAAACAGTACCAATGACAAAGGCTCAGGAGGGAAGGATGGAAGTGACAAATGAAAATGCTACGATTCTTATTGGGAATGACACGGGTAAATAGAGTATGAAATGAGGAAATACCAAGAGTACTGGGGAGAATGAGGCTTGGTGAAAAGCAGGGGAGTACAGGCTACGATGTATGATCATGTGAGGAGTAGGGAGAAAACATATGATGGCAAAGAATGCTGGCAATGGTGGCAACGGGAAAGAGGAGGGTTAGACCACAGAGATAGTACACGAATAACAACAGTAAGGACATGAAAGAACTAGGTGCGAATGAGACAGACACAGAAGACAGAAGAAGGTGGAGGACCCTCACGCGCTGTGGCGGCCCTGATTAATTAAGGTGAAGCTGAAAGTCAAAGAAGAAGGAGAAGTTCAGCAGTAAGTTTAAGCGTTGCACATGATAGAGAAGTGAAAATTGAGGACAGAACTTATAAACAATAAACAGCATATAAGCAAGACTTCATTTAAGTCAGGCTACTTTGCCTGGTCAGGAGAGAACCTACTTATACGAGTGTGACAGTATGTTATGCAAACATGCTAATAAAAAGCATAAATCATAATAGGTCTGCTAAATCTGGTGAAAAGTATTACACGAAAAGAAGAATTTGATATAGCACCTTCAACATTCATTATTTGCTGTCGCAGTGCATTGCTTGTGCTTTGAAGCATCTTTTGAACTCTCCAGAACAAAACCACATCATTACATTCCAGCTGCAAAGATCAAGCGCAAAGAATTACATTTAAGTTGAATGGAGAGTAAATCACAATTAACTGCAAATTTTGCAGTATGAAATTTATACGCAAAAAATGGCACAGAAAAAATCATGACAAAACTCAACTCTTATACTATATATTGTGCATTAAAAGATCAAAGTCAAAGCCAACAAACTCCAGTATTTGCTGCAATCTATCAAAATAATTTTTGTCATTTAGCTAGGTAAAGGAGAAGGATTGTGGTATTGCAGACAAGACACCACTTTTGAAGAAGAAGTGGACAATGCAGAAGAGCTAAAATTGAAACATACAACACACTCACGTCACTCTTTGCTAATTCCCTATGATGAAAGGCTTTTCGGCATTCCAATACGCTCTGCAGAGATTGATCCAAGAAATGAACTCTATACAATGTTCTCCATGTTTTTAATATCTATGGTGATAAAAAGTGGCTTAAAGAATCAAGTCAAAATTTAACACTATTTGTCATAATTTTACCTTTCACTACCAGAAAAGTGTTCAAGTTTAGGTCTTTGTTGAACTCATGCAAAGAAAAGTCTGAACAAGGTTTGTAGTATGCTGTAAATTTTCAATAGAAATCACCAAGGATCCAATATTGAAAGTGAAGCAACGTTAATATCACGTAGAATCGCAATGTAGCTACTACACAATTGATTAACTTGCATAGTAGTGGTCCAAAAAGGCTGCAAAAAAGACAAAATACATGTCTGCTACAGCATATGAAAAAAAACTCCTTGACGTATACATGACGAAAATGGGCTGGAAGTGTGGTAGGTCACGCCTTTTAACCAGCATGCCCATTCTACTGCAAGGGAATTAAATCTTACTAGAAGATTCTCTCCTTGAATTTTGAAGAAATTTGAAATCAATCTTGGAAAGAACTAGGAGTGGCAATGAACTCTCCCAGTCTAACAATTTGAAACTGCACCTGTTGGCTGGCCCTTACTTCAAAAAGTCAAATTCAATCTAACTTTAAGAGATACTCAACATCTTAAAACACTTACTCTAAGCTTTTCAGCAGTTTGCGAAAAATGGCAAGACAGAAGAAATTAGTTATCAATAACAATCACGGTTACCATTGACAATGAAAAACAGAAGTCCCTGACTCATCCAGGACCAACAAGGACGTGAGACTGTGGTAGGCAGCTAGCCCAATCTACTGAAAGCAAATTACAATCTTTCTATATCTGCGCAGCAGCATGCAATGAAGGATGTGACCAAAATGGGATAAAGAGCTATGGTATGAAATAGCGAAGGATTACATCTTGCTAGAGGTCTCTCCCCTGCGATGTCAAAGAATTAGAAAATCGTTCTTGGAAAGAACCATAGGTGGAAATATCCTTTCCCTATCTGCCGTATGGTACAGCAACTGATGCACAATCAACAAAAGTTTTTGATAATTCCAAATTGCTTCTCATGGATGGGGCTTACTTCAAAAAGTCAAATTCAAGGTGAATCTGAGGATATACTTAACACCTAAAAACACCTATTCTATGGATTTCGTAGTTTATTAAAAACATGTCAAAATAGACAAAATAAGTTGTCTAAAAAAACTAAGTAGAATATGCATAGCTAAAATTAGATTCGGCAACAAATACGTAGTTTATTATAAGAAAATGTTAAAACCACTACAGATCCTTGTATCCACTCTACTAAGACTAGCACTAACAAATAATTATTCCCAGACTATTTCCTGAATCATATGCTTTTTCAAAATTTCTTCCTGACTTCACTGATTGGAAAAATGGCCCTTTCTCCAGGCTTTCCATATTCTGTGGAAACCATATAATAGGAGTTGGCTATAGAAGGCACATTTTAGACAATGTTTTCATATTGCCTACTTTCAAAATTTTTAATTCGCATATGAACTCACGGTCATATAACCGAAAAAAACGTTTTTTATATATTAAACTAAAAAATTTCCCAGCCGAGCTACTTTTTATTACGTAAAAGTGGTGGTTCTCTGCTTTGTGGATGGCAATAATTTGCAATTTCAATTAAAACTGCAAGTAAACTCTATTTCACTTAAAATGACGAGCCAAAGGTTCAAAATACGAAAAATATAGTCTCGGTTATTTATATATTTGGCTGCTAATGATTGCACGACTTCATATCAATCTTGGCAATATTTATAAACGGAGAGATTATTCAGTGCCATAATTTTCCTGAAATTCTACTAGCTGTTCAGCATCCTAAAGCCACAATCTGCAGTCTCCTTTGCTCCCTTATAGATAAAGGTTACAGTTCAGCCTCGATAAACTGAACTGCCAGGGGAAAGAAGAATTTGTTTGACTCATCAAGGTTTCGACTTATCAAGGTTTAAATCTCTAGAGGTTGAATTTTGCTTCCAAATGCCCCCAGAGCAAAATGGACTAAGGGGTGGATATTCCAGTAGAATCTAGCTTACAATGGTATTTGGGTCATAGAAGCACTTTTTCATCTATGTATTGAATCCAAATTTTGGGGCTGCCCCAAGTCCATTCAATGCAATGGATTATTTTGTAAATCCATGCTGTAATGACAAAATGTTCATGAAAATTCCAAATCATTTAATTTGGATGATTGAGTTTAAATTTAATACAAAAGCAATGTGGTGACCATATAAGGAAATTAGATCCCAGATTCTCAATCCTCAGTTTTTCGAAAATTTCATTTCATTTTATTGGTCGCTCACTCTTGACATGAGCTCTGAACCAACTTTTGAGACCATCTAGCCCAAAACTTACTTAAAAGTCCGACAAAACACTGCTTTGATCCACTGCAGAGTTGCCAAATGCCCTGGAATGCCCGCATTTATCATTTGAAGAGTAGTAGCAAAGGAAAACTTGCAAAAAACATAATTACAGGGTTCATACGCATCTTGCCAAATATTTTATCCTGACTTTTCCTGACTTTTTTCCTGAAAATGAATGTGTTTTTCCTGACTATAGATCAGAAATATATAATATTTTTCCTGACCAGCAGATGTTAAAAATGATGCCACTGACCCATCTTTTAAAAACAAGTAGTTGAATATCTTTTGTTAATTTGGGTAAGAAAAGCTAGATCTCTCGTTACTTCCTTTCTCAAACAAGAAAACAAATACCATAAGCTTGACAAGCCAAAAATCCTCAATGTTTCATATAACTTTAATGACTACCAAATAGTCACAATTACACCATCAGCTTAAGCTCTGAAAACACCTTGCATCCTACATGCAAAGACTAAGTGAAACTCTGTAAAGCCAAATCTCCGATATGGAGAAAATGTCGAGGTGGAAAAATTTCCTGATGTCTGATTGGTTGCTCGA
>WIPJ01000110.1:155946-169891 GCA_018155075.1 Cassiopea andromeda
AAAAAACAAAAAGCAGATAATTCCCTGCAATTTTCATGTAAAAGAGTAGCACAGCTAGAAAAATTTAGCAAGTAGACCCAGAAAGACCAATACTATTTAGAGAATGGAGAAAAATATTGGGCAAGCCAAAATATGCCATTAAGACCAGCGTGACACTATGAAGGGACAGTCAAGAGCTATTTAAAGGAGCTTGAAATTAAAAACGAAGTAAACTACGAAATCAAATTTTCGAAGAAGAACATCAGAAAAAGGAGAGAAAATTAGAACAGAAATGCCTCATCAAATTAAGTTAATCAACTTCTTCAAAGTTTGCAGCGTTTTTCCGCTACTCGTGAAAGAGCACTTTCCAAAACACTGATTTCCTCTGCTTGCTCTTCTGATTTTCTTTTAAGAGCATTTGCCTCCGAAATCATAACCTGAATATCCTTTCTTTTCTCTGCAGCCTTCAGCATGGATACAAATTTTGTTTCTAGATTTGCTTTGCTCTTTTCAAGGATGGCAATCTTTTCCTGCAGCTCCTTCATTTCTTGATTGAGGATTTCCTTTACTTTTTCCTTTGACTCCCTAGCTTTCCTCGTTTTCATTTGGTCTAGATAATCATGATACCTGTTCCTTGCCTTAGCACAAGAACTCCTGAGCTCTTTCCCAATATCCACAGTATGTGGCTTTTTGTTGCTTGACAAAAGGTAATCTTTGATGAGCCTTTTACTAACAATTGACTTGTCGGCTATATTGTCTTGAAGAACACCTGAATTTAAGGAAAACCCTCTTTCAACATCAGCCTGACCATGACTGAGACTGAGTATTATCTTGAGAAGAGATGACAACTCCTTGAAATTTGGTACTTTCACTATGTCGAAATAAAATTCATCCAAAGCAGGTAAAGTTGTAACATCAAGGGTTCCAAGAACGTCTCTCAAGGATGAATATTGTGTTATGATTGTGTCAGCAATGCGGGAGGGAATCAACTTTAGCAACACCAAATGTTGAAGCAAAATTTTTAGCTTTTTCACCAGAGATGACTCTCTGCAGTTCACAACAGTTGTTGGGTTGAAAACCACAGCATTGCGCACCACTGCTGAGTCCATTGGGCATCTTTCTTTCAGTTTGCCAACCATAGTTTTGATACATTTGACAACACTTTCATAGAACTCATCTTTAGCCTTCTTTGGTAACAAATCTTTCTTTGTTAAGTTACGAAGTGCGCCTTCGGCAACAAATCCAATAGAAAAGTCTTTGCTTGACTTCAAATTGCTCTCACAGATATTGATCTGCAGCAATTTATAGCCACTGGAACACTGTTCTAGCACTTCATCCCTGACAATGACTTTCATTAGTGACCTAAAAAGAGCTGTCAAATCTGTGTATAAATATGGGACCATGGGGCAATTTGTTTGATATTTCGTTAGAAAGGGTTCTAGCAAAGATGCTACATAGGAGAAAAAACTCAGTTTGGCAGTCATTAAGGGGTCCTCAATTGCCAATCGAACAATTTCAAAGCTCTTCCCACTTGGCTGCTGTCTTTTTGGCAAGGAAAGCCAAAACTTGAATAGTTTCTGCATATTTGGCCACACTGATAAAAGCCTCTCTGCTGGTTTTATGTCTTCTACCCACCTTGTTGCACAGAAAAACAAGGGGTATTGATCACTTCCAGTGACAGTGAAATAATCGGCACGACGTGCTGGAGTGTCGTGCAAAACAGTATGTGCCCCTTTTAGAATACTCTTCAGTGCCCAACCAGTGGCTTCAAATCCTGTTTTGAAGGCACCATGGATGATATGCAAACCACAGGAGCCAATATCTATCATACCAGGGGCAGATATCTCCTTCCGTTGCTCTACTAGCTTTGAGTAGAACTTATGGTTTACAGTGGGTCCATCCATGGATACTTGCAATATTTTTGCGGGATTGATGCTCGCAATGGAGTCATTGAAATGAAGAAGAAGGTCTTGATGTGCAGAATGGCCCATAAACCTGGAGTCCCAATAATGGGTCTAAACACGCTGACACTCAGTATCCCAGAACCTTACAACAATGTCCATTTGGCACTCTTGTGTTGTCTTATTAAGACTTTCATCAAATTCAACTACAACACAAGGGGATTTACTCACTTCGAGTGCTAACAGATCCTTTATATAAGGAGCGATACCCCAGTTAGTCAGATATTTGATTTTGTCCGCTCCACACTGAAAACTGCTCGCAATTTGACTGTCAGGAAACATGGTTCTAAAGGTTTCACTGATATCCATTGCAGAGTTATTTGAAAAATCTTTCTGTGCCATAGTCAAAGCCCAAATAATTTCTGCTTTCCGGACACGGCAACCTTCCATGCCTTCAGTAATCGTTGTCTGGACTTTTACAGGAGAAGCTTGCTTTGTTGAGGAAGCCAATGCAACATCTATGACCTCTGCAGGTACTTGGGGAGAACTAGAGGCATGATTTTGTTTCTTGAAGAAATTCTGAACTTCAATCCACTCTTCTCTAGCTTTGCAATGCTTCTTGCCTTTGGCATGTTTTTGTAGGGTCTCTGAACCCATGTTTCCCAATGAGAGATCATTTTTCTTGCACCGTTTGCATCCAAAATGGATATTATTATCAACCTTCTTGATCCAATCCTTAAATTCAGCATCTTCAAGCCATTTATCAGAGAAGAATGTCTGTTTCGGCATGTTTCTGAAATTTAATTTAAGTGAAATGAAACAAATATATGGAAACCAGTCCTAATCAGAAAGTCATCCGATATTCAAAATTCGTTATTATCACTATTTAATGAAGCACTCACCTGAGACAGCACAAATTTATGACCTTGCTTAAACCTGATTATTTGGTTTCAGATGTTGAACCTACGAATCTGTATATCCTTCACAATAACTGTATGTGTCTGTAGTTGATCACAATGATTCATTCACTTCCAAGTAATTATTCACTACTGCTCTACTGCATACCACTCATTTGCATATTCTCTATAGACGCATGCTTTTTCTTACTGGCTTCGTACTGTCGCGCTTATCGCTTACTATTTATTTTTTCACTTAACGTTAGCTACAACTATAGCTGCAATTGCTAACTTACGACAACCATTTACAAAAAACAAATATCTACAATGGTGTAGATATAATCTAAAATATGATATGATTTATCATAAGAAATCTAAATTAACATAAATGGTTTCCTATAGGTTTGTTGTGTTCTTACTACTGTAGCTTTGCAACTATATTATGGGATTTGCAGCCTTTTTCCTGATCAGATCCTTTAACATGTACAAAGTAGCATATCTCTAATATATTATACGTAGAATAGTTCTCACATCGAGTACAATTTTTAAGAAGAAAATTTAACCAAGTATGCATTTAAGGCATCTATTGTGCGATGTATAAAGCCAATGTTTTATTTCAGGTGACTTTCAGTCGATTAATCGACTGGATCAGTCAAACATTCGACCATACTGCGACTTGGTTTTAGACGTAGCATTTAATTACAGTTTCAGTCCATTTAAATTGACCTTTATTCCACAATAAATCTTCCAAATCTGCTGTTTTGATTGACATTTTCGAATTACAGATTGCGTGATCACATTCCAAATTGCATGTTTGCATTTCAAACTCGATAAATGAAATTTGACATCGATATAACTCTACAATTGATCGCCACAGAATTCACTTAACTGATAAAATTTCCTGACTTTTTCCTGACTTTCTTCAAGTTTCAACAAAATTTCCTGACTTTTCATGACTTTTCCTGACTTTTCCTGACTACCCTTAAAAGCATACTTTCTCTCCTGATTTTTCCTGACCGTATGAACCCTGAATTAGTTTCCTGAAAGCAGATGTCTCAAGAAGCAAATGCTCATTTAAAGTGAAAGAGCAAGCAACAAAACTTTTGAAGGTCATACGGATTCTGGGACAATTTTAATAAGACAACAGGATATCTAGTATATACCTCTTAAGATAATGGATGAAATATTGAACCAGATTGCTGACAGGGCTTTTTCGATTACATTTTCTTTGAACTTCTTCGAACCGATTTTGTTCGACTTAAGCGGAGTTATTTGTTGAAAAGAGTTTGACTTATTACAGTTATTCGACTTACCCGGTAGTCAACTTAATGATATTCAACTGTATTTATTAAAAAACCACTTTTCATTAATAAGTCTGGATTGTCTTAGTAGGAATGGCGTCAAAGTGCATAGAGCATGCTGTCATCTCGGCTGCAAGGTTGTCACTACATTTCCCATCTTCCTACCTTTCTGGGCAGTCTGATCAAGAGATCCATTTGCTGAGAATTCCTTATTTACAAAGAAGATAGAAGAGTTCATATCATTCCTTACAACTGACAATGTTCTGTCCAAGTCTTAATAAAATTGAGTAAAACTCTGCATATATGAATGCATGTATTCAGCTTGCATATATGAAACCATTACTGACTCACTCTGAGATCAACTGCGACAGTCTGATACTCATGATATGGGTTCAACAAAATACGGAGTTTTAAAATGCTTACTGATAATGCATCCGCTTCGACGCTGTTTGTTTGCAGGTTTCTCCCGACAGTTGTAATTTCGTCTTTTGCCAGTTCTGGTTTGTGTTTGACATCAGCTTGCAGCAGCCTATCAAGCTCCTTCTTTATTTCGTTCTGAACAAACTAAATATGATATTAATGATAATAGTATAAAAGCCAAATTCAATCAAATCAGAGACTATGAGGCTACCATACCAAACTGACTTGTTTTAAAGTGCATGATACTACATCAGTAGTACTCTTCCTTACATTAGAAAATGCAGCATTGTCAAGCAACCCTGATCAATAATATAGGTTGAATGTTTCACTCCAACGGGTAAATATCTAAAGAACAGTATACAAATTGCCCGCAAACATTGAGCATTATTTTCAGTTTATGTTATTTGCAAAATGTTTAAAATGGTGTACTTGAGGTGCTCAATCAAATGCTGAAGATCTGATTCATCTTGACATGAATTACATCTAATCCGCTTTGGGGCGCTTGTTTATTCAAATGGATCTCAGGGCAATTCAAACACAACCAAAGACAAAAGATAGCGGGAAAACACTTCACCATCGAAGTTGTAGGGAAAAAGGGTAAATATCTGTCTGGTGGTTTTAGCCAAGTACACAGTAGTGACAAGCGACACTAAGTTTGCATACGTTTTATTGCAAAAGTCTGATAAAAAGGAAAGAAATTATTGATATTATGATGTTTGAAAGCTAAAATAGTTTGTTATTGCATCTCTGTTGATTTACTTTCCTATTTTCTGTAATTGAACCCCATAACAAAAGTTACTCTCAGATGCCAAATAAATTCCCCTCCTGCCTATAAATTTTTCGACTTCTTTCAACCTTCCGTAACTTATTAGGTCCCCCCGTTCATTAATTTTAAGGAAACTGAATCTTTTAACAAACTCTTATTTTCATTTCTTTCTTTGTTAGTACTATTTACACACAATTTTATGCTTAGTGACAAAATTTTTTGTTCTTTCCTTCCTTGTATAATCATTTAAAGCCTTTTCTCAAATTCCAGCCCACCTTTTATTAAATTTCAGAATTTTTTCCGACCCCCTTGTTCATTAGGATACCCCAATTATTTGCCACTTGAGAGTATCAAAAAATTCCAATTAACCTGGCTTTTTACAAAAAATGAATGCGCCCTTTTAGGGGGTGGGTGCCTATTTACTATTCTTCTAAATGAAGTGGGGGCTTGTTAGAGGGGGCGCTCAATCGAAGTATTACAGTAATAGTATGCAGCCAGAAAAGCAATGCACTTTTTCAATTTCTCATGAGAAAATGCTACGGCTAAACGACACGATGAGTTTTTCATCAGTCTTTGCTCAGGAGTCCTTTCCATCAAGGGTCGAGCGCTTGCACGATCAGAAAAAGCTCTTCAGTGTTGCAATGGATAGCTGTACAGAAGGTACTGTGCTGCAGCAATAATTATTGCCGCAAGCCTGTTGGTAATTGCCCTATACAGGTGCGCTAATATGATGTAATCTTATGTTAAGATAGGTCGTAAACAAAAGAAAATACCCCAGCCAGCATAAGAGGCTCCCACTGCTTAGTTTCACTGAAAATTTTAGCACATCCATCTTTGAGAAAAACTTATCATTTTTAGCTTTCCACTCGAAATACGTCACAATTTTGACTCAAGAGCCGAAACTCACGATAAAAAATGATAATTTATATTAGCCTTTAGAAACTACAGCCTTGGGTTTTCATAGGCCATCGAGAATTTATACGTAAATGTGAAAATTATAGAATTTCCTCTTGAATAATCGAAAATCTAGGGCTGTGCAAATCAAAGATTCTACATTATGGCTCAGTTTTATTCAACTGGTTGTTCTCCGAATGATCAATCAACGTGCTCGGAACAAATGCTGTTTTTGACTGTTCATTCTCCAAAGGAATGAATGACATAGTTCAAATGGCAGCTGTATTTGGTTTGTCATTGACAAACTCAAAAGTATCACTGAATTCGATTGGTCATATTATTCGTCTAGTTTTACTATAGTTTCCCATTGTTTACATTTTTTGTAAACAAACGCACACACACCTGTGTAGTCAAAAAAGGTCTTCTTCACGCGTACACTATACCGAAACACACATCGTACTCAGCAAAAATTCTTGAACTTGCTGTGCTCTTAGTTGTACGAACATAAAAACTAGAGACAAAAAAGATGTACCATTCTATAAGATGCTGAAAGGATCAACGCCCAATGAAGAATATTGTAGGGACCATTGGTTACAAGCTATTAGACGGGAGAACTGAAAGTCATGGAGCAAGGATAAAATATCAAATGCTTTCATTTGCGGAGAAAATTTTGTTTCAGGTTTGTCTTTAGAATAGGAAACAACCCTGCTAAGTTTGAAAAATCTTAAACATTAAAAATAAAACTAAAATGGTTCTCATTTGTCAGATAATAGATTTGAAAGCCCCAATGACTTCAACTAGGCTCCCACAATACTCTGAAATACAATTTCAAAGGATACTGCAAAAGTTAAAAAGCCAACTCTAGAAGCAACAAGGTATAACAAAATTCAAAGGAAAGGGACGATTGTATACAGGCTTGGTTTTAAAAACACAATGATATCCAAACTTTTTCGAAACTGGCTGCCAGGTCTCTCGTTATAGCTTAAAAATCTCATTGTTTGGCTAGTCGAATAAAGGTTACAGCAAATCTACCTCAGTCCTTTAGAAGAAAATACAGAAATTGCACCTGCATTATTCATTGATAAGTCAAGGATCTGACAGCAAGGACTTAGAGATGGTCAACTTATAACCATAGTAATACAGAGATATGTTTCTTTGGAATCATTCCCGTAAGTGCAATCACACTTTCATCTGAAGGCTGGGGTAGAAGAGTGTCTGATAAGTAGTTGACAATAGATTCGAGTTTCTTGACAAGACTGCAGCCTGGTGATTGTGTTCCAGCAGATCTGGGTCTCCACATTGAAGAAAGATTGGCAAATATAAGAGCTTTTCTGCGTATTCCAAAGCTTCCTAGTGGAAAGTCACAACTCTCCGTTAAGGGTATTTGAATTACAACAGCTAACAAATGTGACAATCCCTCTTGAAAGAGCTACTAGACAGCTAAAGAAATGTAAAACTTTACAACAAACATCAGCAATCGTTCAAGTAAATTTAATAGATAAAGTAATGGTGGCTGTATCTGCAATAGTGAACTTAAAACGAAGTGTCGTAAGTAAGTAAGCAAAGGATCTGGGTATTCATCCAATCTAGATGTTAAGCGATAAAGAAGGAAAAAAATGAAAGAACTTATATTTGGATGCATCACTCAGAAGGTAAAACTAATTTCCAAATTTTTATAGTACCAAATTTTCTATGGCTGCCTTTTCATTTGAATACAATAATAGTGATAACACCCAATTTTGCAATCTTTGTCATGACACATAACCACTCTTTCAAACTCCTACGTGTAGGGGTTGGAAAGGTACTAAAATCTCAGACTTCCTTGAGAAAATTTCCAGAAGGACAAAGGCAAAAAAATTGCTCAAGAGATTCTCCTTAAGGTCCTAAATTTGTGTTTTATCAATAAAACACAAATTTTTACCAACAAGGCAAAGCACCCATTTTTTGCTGCTGCCAGAAAAAAATTTGAAAGTATTCAAATTCTGTGCCAGATTATTGATTGGATTTGGTAATAATAAGGATGGTTCCTCTTCATGATAAAAACAGGTTTGAGATTCTCAAGGGGGAAGTCTTTATCATACTTAACCATCAAAAGCATCCTTGGACTTATAGTGGCATTTTATTTCAGGTTTCCATTTCCGTGGCAGCTGTACAAAACAATGCCATCAGGGCTAGCTCCTAGGTAGGTTCATTGGCATTAACAATTAGGCCTGATGGAGCAATACAAAAATATTGTACTTGCCCGTCTTACTTTTAATAAAACTGCTTCTTGGTTAGGGCTCCATGGTCTTTCTTAGATCAGTAAACTTTGATGTGAATGGCACTACTGCATGATAACTGACATTAAAGATTTGCTGTCTTTCATGCGCACAACCTTCTAGCATACCGATGCAGTGATACTTCCTGCTCTGTTATCACCCAGGTTGGATTTGAAGACCTTATTTCAGCTGGCTTTGAGATTATCAAAGGCTTTTTGAAAGTCATTCTCACAGTACGGATGATTTTTTTGCGAATTCAGCCAGTGGATTACCACCCATATTAGCAGTAATAGGATCAAAAAGAGATGTTAAAGGCTCTGGGATAATAGTTGGAACACTGTCAATATCTGAATTTGTCTCACATCCACTCTTCTCATCTGTAGCTGCATCTCTGCTTTTACAAATCTCATCCTCTACACTTGGAAATCCATATGTGTGCAAGCTTGTAAAACATCAGTTGAAGGGAAAATCTTATGTGATTCTGTATATTTTTCAATGGAAATGGCTTCTTCTCTAACAGTTGGATCTTTACAACAAAAGCATGTGAAGTTCCTGATTGCTACTTCTAATGTTGGTAGTGGTTTCTTGCTTGGCTTTGAAAAATCAATAGCAGATGCAGGGGCTGCAGTTACTTGCTTCTTTGCTGCATTTCAAGAGCACGGCGTACTGGTGGGTATAGGTTTCTAGTTTAGATTTTAGTGTACTGTATCCTCACGTTCGAAAGGCAATGCAGCTAAATGGTTACAAGCAGATCTCAAACCAGCCATACAAGTCAATTGCCAGTCAGTACCCAACAAAGTGTCTTGTTCAAACACACACATACTTGACATAAATGGGGTTGTTTCTCTAACGTTGGCTTGGAAATACCTACGGATACAATTAGGGCATATGGCAATCACCATCTATCTAACACTGTTCTGAAAATGGGGGTAACTTCATTGAGATAAATTCTAGCAAAAAGCCAAGCTTGAAATACAGCTCACAATTCTCAATTCTTTCATAAACTGAGAAAAGCATTAAGGGGTACAGATGTTCCTTTACCTGCCTCTGAACTGATAAACAAAACTCACTGTTCTTTGAAATTTCATGCTTGTATCAGCCAGGCACATGGTCACAGACAATGTATTCATAGACTTTGAAAGACCTATATGACTTTAGCGCCTCCTTTGTAAATTTGCTTGGAGCATCGTTAAGATTCAGTTACATCTCTCCATGACAGCTCTACTAAAAATGCGATATCGTTGCTCCAGCCACTAGTAAATATGAAAGGGTCTAGAAGGATCTTCAAGTAAGGAGAACCTATAACATAATCTCAAAATACACGTGCCAAAATCACAATTACCTGTTATAGTTAATTCCTCTATGCTTCTCAGAAAGTTCGACTAATTCAGATTTTTTTGACTACATGGGTATGTACGCAACTTGTTTACCTTACATTATACTGTAAACTGGGAAACCATCTAAAAGAAGAGTGGAAGAAAGTAGCCTGTTCATTGAAGAGCAGAATTCGGCCAAGGGTTACATCGACCATTCAAAGAGCAGACGTGCTTGGCGGCTGGTGGAGGTATTTGCTGGCAGTGGATACTTAGTTCATTTCATTGCCATTCGATGGCTCAAAAAGTATCCAAATAACTGAATACTGTACCATCACTGGATATCCCTAGTAAAATGATTAAAAGTATGAAACTGATCAAACAGCATACTTGATCATGCGTTCTGTACTTCCAGTATAGCCATCTGTCCTGCCAACCAGGGCCTATGAGATTGTTCAATTCAGTCCATGTTTTATCATGCTCATGTTGTAACGTCTTCTCCATAAACTTTATAGCAGTGTCCCATTGTTGTTTATCCGGCACATTTGTATCTTCAAGGGCACTTCGTTGAATAACTCGCTGTTTAAAGAAACACAAAATATCAGAGGATTGAAAATCTTGGATCTAAAGTAAACAAAAGAGGGATAGGAATCAGATTCTGTAAGCAAAATCACTGACATATTTGTAACTGCTGCAGACAAAAAGATATTCATGCTAGACTGTGAAATATAAAAGAGGGTTCAGAATTGAATGGTATAGTCATCTGGCCCCTTCAATTTGAATCAACGGCCAAAATAATCATAGTTCCTAGATTTGGCTTAAAAATGGTGTACTAGCCAACATCTTTCATTTGGACAACTGTGCCAAGGCTTGAGATGTATACAGCATAGCTGGTCTTGCCATTACTTCACTAATTTCCACTTTGTTTAGATGCTGATGCTTTGCCATTGAGTACACATGACAATCTGTTCATAAACTGGGAGAGTTCATAAAGTGATAACGAGACCAGCAATGCAGTTTGCTTCTGAGAAATGGGCAAAAAGAAAAACCAAGAAAGGATATTAAATACAAAATCAATTAAAAATGCTATAATAGGCATGTGGTATGTTTTTCTGTTTGAATGTTCCATGCTTTAGATGTCTAAATCACTCCATGCTTCAGATGTTTGTAAACTATTGCAGATCTTTAATTATCTGTTTGCAATTATAACCCTTGCCTTACTTATTAAACTAATCATACTGCTTTTGTATCACATTTCGTTCGCAAGGAGACATGCTTCTTGCTTCTATTTGCCTATGTGCGTCAGGTTGTGCAAAAGAGAGGTGGTTGTTGTTTCATGTTTCATGTATTGCATGTTATATGCTACAGACACTTCATTTTTCATTTTTCTTTCATTTTAACCCTTGGATACCTAAGATTTTCATCGATCGTTTGTGTTTAAGGTGGATCATTTGTGACCAATTCAAAAGTAATGATTTATTTGTTGAATATGATGACCAAGAGTAAAGTTATGTGTTCACTCCCATTTTAGAGTATGAAAACTTGCCTTGCTTCTTACGTTAGCATGGCTTCGAGCTCTTGACAATCTGTTTTACAAAAATATTGAGAATGTAGCTTGTCGTTTCCTTTAAGTTTTAGCAAAATACTGAATTTATTTTTAGATACCTGATATCAGAAGAAGGTATCCAGTAATACTTTTGGTAATCTAAGTCTTCAAAACTTTATTTGAACATTGGCTAGAGAAAGGCCTCTCTTTTTGCTGAATGTGAGGGGTAAAGTATGTTTTTGAAACTCTAGAGCATTCATTGTTGTGTGCTTCTTGTGTACATAAATTGTTTTGTACCAGATAGATTTCTTGCGTACTTCATGATGAGTTGCCAATTTTCAGCTGTCCTAGGAAATTCAAAAGCTTGGAAAATACTCAGCCCTTCTTAATTTGTTCTCAATGCTAAAATGAGTACTTTTCATTGTCACACTCAAGCTATTCACCCTTGTTACTCTTGAAGAGATTGCACAATAAGTAATTCTGTCTGAGAGCGAGGCAAGAGGCTTTGAGGACCTTATTGTGGATCTAAGCTAAATACAACATCGTCCATTTTCTGATGGTCCTCATCATTTTCTATAGCCACAGAATATGGGGTGTGATGTAGCTATAGTATTATGTTCAGCATGATAATACATGTCATCTTCACCATTGTCCCATAGTTCTGCATAATGATTTTTACCATTAGCTAAATTAGTTTAGGATGACCGCTAGCTTCTGGGGGAAAATGCATCTGGACTGTAGCTGCTATCAACTAGTCCCATAAGGTTAACTTCAAAAATTAGATGAAATAAAGTATAAAGTGATACTAGTGCACATGTACAACAGCAGAAATAGTATAAAACATTTCACATTTTGGAACAGTAACGACATGAGAATGATACAATGGTGGTTTTCAAACATCTTTTTGGTCTCATACATGTTACGCCTACAAAGGAGCTTGTAAGAATCAGAGCTGCACAAGAGAAAATGGGCCTATTATCAAAGCATGCAAGAATGGACTAATATTTGATATTGACAGTAAATAATGGTTCCACGTCGTATATGACCGAGCAGGGTCAATCGAGGCCCACCACCAAGAAATGCATAACTTCAAATATTTCTACATCAACACCAATCCAGATCATGGTAGCACCAAAGACAAAATGAAAGGTAGTTGCCAAAGAATACCTGGAAAATATTTGGGAAGAATTCATGATAACATGGTAACATTTTACATTTTATCGCCTTTGGGTAGAAAATGACACAGCTTGGGCATCTAAGGGCTTAAGTTATGTATACAGGGGTAAAATTCAGTAGTGTCGTTCACAATTGGCCCTGTGAAAAAAGAAAGAAAAATAAAACCTAATTTAATAGATGTGCAAAACATTATGATCTATATCTTTACAAATAATTATAACTGTAATCAAAACAAACAAACGGTTGAAAGAAAAATGATTGAAACCATATCTGTTAATCTTGGTTGCGTTCAAAGTTGAATTGAAGCAATGAATAGAAGGCGCTAGCTTTGCTACTAAGTCAAGGTTTTTCCTCTTTTTTGCTTCACATGTGAAAGACTTTATGACCAATATGATGTTTTCAATCGGAAATGTAGCAGATCAGTTGCAAAATTGTTAAGATCACACGTGTGCTAATCAGTAACTTTAGAAATCCAACTGTTAACGCCGTCGAGGGCTAGCGTGTTCACACATTTATTTGCCATAACTGATGTTTCGTGATGAAAATCTCTACGATCGCAGTCTACCCCAGATCTTGAATCAACGACGCTGCAGAAGAATCAAACGGACGAGCTTCTGGTCACTCCATTTTGAAATTTTTGTAATTTATTTAGCTTAGTAATTCCACAAAAGTCCCAAACTGAGCAGCAATAATTGAAACTAGGATCTAATATACCCTTCTCCATGTCCTTACGATTTGCAAGTGGACCATACTGCTTGGCATTTTTGAAAAAGCTGTAGGCTCACGAAATTTTAGCCTGTGTGTTATTGATTTGGCTGTCCCATTTTAGGCTGCCATCAGTTATTAAGCCAAGACATTTAGTCTGACTTACAAGAAAAAATTTCTATTTCAAGATTAAACTTTGGAATAACAGAGGATGATATGTTCATGCAGTTAAGTTCTTGTTTAGACCGAACTATCATAGTTTGAGTGTTGATAATGTTCAATGGAAACTTATTACCATGATGACATCCATCAAGGTGATTAAGTTCTGAATTGAAAACTGCAACCAACTCCTTCCTGTTGTCAGGCGAGTAACATAATAGTATTGTCTACATACATTGTACAATGGGCGTTTCTTAGTGAAAAATGGAAATTTTTATGTGTGGCAAGGACAAGAAAAGCTCAAGACACGAACCGTGTGGAACTCTAATTTCAATTTACTGAATTTTCAAGGATTCATCATTGACCAAGAAGCATTTCCTGTGTTTATTTAAATAGAAGTGGAACCAGTCATTAACAATACCATTAATAGACCTTTCCCCTTATTACGTCACTCACTAGTCTGCGCGCAATGCATCCTGGTAGTTGTATTTAAGAAAGAGCCCGTTCATTGATACTTTGCGTTGTGATCGTACGAAAGTTGTGTTATTGCTGAACGTTTACAACGAATTGTGAAAGGAATTATGGAAAATTCTGCAAGTACGTTTGACCAGCACATCCCTAGACTTGTTGA
>WIPJ01000110.1:171789-216769 GCA_018155075.1 Cassiopea andromeda
TCAACAAGTCTAGGGATGTGCTGGTCAAACGTACTTGCAGAATTTTCCATAATTCCTTTCACAATTCGTTGTAAACGTTCAGCAATAACACAACTTTCGTACGATCACAACGCAAAGTATCAATGAACGGGCTCTTTCTTAAATACAACTACCAGGATGCATTGCGCGCAGACTAGTGAGTGACGTAATAAGGGGAAAGGTCTATATCATTGTGATGCAATTTGGCTGGAAGTATACCATGATCCACAGTGTAGGACGTATGCCTCTTTTAGATAAAAAAACATAACAGCGTTCATGGAAGGCAATTTTGTAAATTTTCTACTTTGAGCCCCCATGAGATGATCTAAAGTCGGCGCCATAAAGTTGAATGTTTTCATAAAAGGGGTTTTCAAAAGCGGCCAGGATGTTTAGTCCACAGTCAACACTTCAAGGTCCACAGTCCTCATATTTTGCTTGGACTGGCCCATTTTGGACCCCAGGTCCTAAAGCCTGGTTCCCATTTAGTCGTTGGCGATCTTTCAAGGTCTTTGCCAAGAGTCCCAATACCGCCAGCGACCCCCAAAGATTGTAAAAGATCCAGTTATTGAGGATTGCTGGAGTAGAAACAAGTTTTATTCCAGCGATCGTCAACAACCTTCAGAGATTGAAAACAACAAGTAAGGCCTTAGAATGAGAGTGACACTATTGGCGACGAGAAGGGAAATCCATGCAACAGGTTGAAAACATACTTGTCTACTAAGAATGCTGCACAGTAATAAACTTAGAAGTAACTTAATGCATGGGAGGCAGCGAGCATTAGAGCAGCCTACTGATTTTCGCAGAACAAAAATGCTTTCCTCTGGATCAAGAATATCAGATCTTCCAGGTTGCCTGCCAAATCAAGGAAGTCGTTTTATCTGATATTTCCCTGATTGTTTCCTGATTTCTACGCTGCTTTTCCTGAATCAATATAGGTCCTCAGCAAATACCACACACTACACTTATAAAAATACAAGGCTTTTTAGGCACGCTTTCACCTAATTGAGCTCTATTTCCATCATGGAAAATGAAAACTAACAAATTCAATATGGGCATAATTTGTTTAATTGCAAGTCTTTTTTTAGCACACTAGGAAATCGATTGATTGAAGAAACAAATATAAACATTTTCCCTAATTTTCCTGAATACCCTGATCTGGCAGACACCCTGTCTTCGATCTAGTGCGTCAAATTTTGTCACTTAGAGCAAAAATCACGCCAAGACTTCTTAAATCACGAGTTTACTGTAACCCACAAAGACTGCAAATGATCCCCAGTGACTGTCAACAACCAACAATGACTCAAATACTACACAAACGGGAAAGATCGCATAAGACCCTGAAAGATCGCCAACGACTGAATGGGAACCAAGCTTAATCAGCCTGGCTTTAGAAATTTACTGTTAGTGTAGGTGAGAGAACTTGAAGGTGGTGTGCCACAAGGGTCAAGTCTAGGACCTCTCTTGTCTTTGATCTACATTAAGGATCTGCCCAACAATGCTCAGGGTAAAGTATCCATGTATACTGATGACACTAGCCTATGTCATATGTCCAATGATATTTCCAAGCTAGAATCTGAAATTAATGAAGATCTAGAGCTATTAGATAATTGGTTAAAGGGAAAAATAAGCATTCACTGAATGTAGCAAAGACTAATTCTATGTTTATTTGTACCAAATCTATCCGAAAATTTCTCAAAGGTAATAATGATAAACTAAATCTGCTTATCCGTGATGGAAAGCTGGAATCCGTTTATCAGTTGATTTAAGACCTGAATCATTTAATGGACAATTGTAATGGGACCAACAATTGTTTTGATCTCATTTCAACGATCAGCCAAACTTTCTGATCTGCCAAAGATTTTGATGCTCATCTGTCATTGCCCTACCATAACCATCACCTTAAAACTATCTATGAAAAGTTGTCTATTCTAAAAATATCACTACTCCCTAATACCCGCAGGATTTGGTACCAAGGTAAAGCAGATGCCATTTCCATTAAGAAAAGTATTGATATGTTTAAATAGCGTGAAAACCTTAATATGAAACTTACCCTAACGGGCAAGTTAAACTACGCAATAATGTTCTTTGAATATACATTCTAATTTTATCGCTAATCAAATCAAAACGATAAAACCTCGTCATGGACTATGGAAAAACAAGCTATCAGGAAATTCCTGTGGAAAAAGGGTCTTGCATATAAAAAGTTTGCGAAGGATAGTTCATAAACTACTTATGAGGCTAAAAAATATTGCCTTCAGCCATTACATCATTTTGCTAAATGATTTAATACTTTGTTGCTCTTGCTATAAATGGGGCATAGAGGGGAGCATTATGCAAAAACTACAATCTCTGCCAAAAGTAGTTGGAACGCCCATACAGTTTTGAGGGTTTTCTACCCCCGTCCTATTTCCTTGTCATTACTGAGAGTGTAAACCCCCTCCCCCCATCATACAATGTTGAATCAGTAGCCAGGGCCCTTAGCTACTTGGACAGGCATCACTTCTCCCAAACGTGCTACTCATATGCCCTTCAAACAACATTGTTTTACGGGGGAGGGGATTTTGTAGTTCGTCTATAGCATAAATCACAGGAAGTGTTCCAAGACTTTTGGCAGACATTGTAGATGCAGAGTTTAGCCGGGAGTAACTAAAGGCTGTTCTACATGTGGGTGAGCCAACCCAGTCAAACAGGCTGGTTCATCATGCCAAGATCTGGAAAAATCATTAATTTACACTGTTAATCAGATTTGCATAAACATGGGCTAGTACTTGTCTGGTTAGGCAGGATCGTTGAATTGACTGCCGGATCTTGCTTCGGCTCGAATATAATATAGTGCTCACTCAATCTGAGTATTCATGGAAGCCATGCCGGAAAGATTGGTGGAATTGACAAGTTCGCGCCTATGCAGCTATGTTTTTGTTCTTTCACTCTTTAATCAAGAACGTCATGCTAATTAAGATACAAATGTAAAACATAGGGAAGTTCAAAAGATGGTGAAAATTCATGAATATGGGGCATTTACAAATTTCAGAAGAGGAGCACCTGTAACTAGAGGAACTATGGAGGTCTGCACCCCTGGCTTTTTCAGCAAAATAACAAAATTGTCCTTGTTTAGTACCCTCCTTATATCAAAAAGGGCATTTTCCTTAAATGAGAAGGTGTAGTTCCAAAAAATTGCTGGGGGCTCCATCCCCAGCTCCCATTTTACTTTCGTTCCATGAAAAGAGATTACAATGAGGATCATTGGACTTCAGAAGAAACCGCACCAGAAAACTTCCCACACTGTTTCCTTCATTTATGAATCTGAAAACAATCTTCAAAGGCTGTGTCTTCTTCAAAAGAGTTAGCGTGCCCCTTTTCGTAGATTGGACCTTTGCCCTCGCAAATTTCTAGTTTTGCAACTGCTAGGCTTCTTATATTTTGGATGTCAGGCTCAATGGATACAGATCCATCCAAATTGCAGCTCTCACTTCACTTCTTTATATACATGCTTATTGATCCGACTGCCTTAAGACAAAATAAAAATAAAACTACATATTGATAACAATTAAAATAAGGGGGGGGGGGAGAAATGGAAAAAGATGATTTCTTCCATAGCTTCAGTTCATAGAAACTTATGACGGGCCTATGAAAGCCGCTCAAATCTGTCTCTCACATTTTGCGGCCGATCGCTAGGTTCTTTGGAAATGTTTTTCCTGCAACAATACGCAACAGACACATGATAAGATGGCCATGGCTGGAGTGTACTCAATTTGCATGAAGTACTTTTACCAAATATTACAATAATGATTTGAAAATAACGAGTGTTTGAATATTACAAAAATAACTGATCTTGGCCGCTCTAGGAAAGCACATTTGGAGATATGATAAAGATAATGGTGCTGGTGAATTTTTATGACAAGGAAGAAGGAAGAGATGAATACCGGGTGTCAAGGATGTTGGGGTGCAATCATGCTGGCTTATTATTGTTAGACATTAAAGAGCACATGAAATTAAATTTTTTTCGCCTTGTATATCACAAAGAGACACAAAAAAAGACATATTTGATGTTTATAAGTAAATATGATCCGCGAAAGTAATTTAAAATCAGTGTTAAAGAGCGTGATTTTGCCGTTGTTGGTGGCTCTGCTAAAACGCGGCCAAAGGCACGTGATTTCTCACATGTGACGTCAGATTGTTTGTTGTACTACCGGCAAAACAATACAGGAACATGTTGACTGCGATGGAGTTGAACCTGGGAGAAAGCAACAAGGAGGAAAATACTGTGTTGCTGGCGGCCCAAACGAACAGAGCTGCAGGGATACTAGTTACACTCTTGGTATTACGATGCATCAATTTCCTAAGGATGAAAAACTACGACAAGAGTGGGTCAGGTTTGTTAGACGGCATAGGCCCAACTACAAAGCGCTAAGCAAATATGCAGCTCTGCTCTCCTCATTTTGATTAAACCAGCTTTTCGAGGCCGATCATAGCTGGCACAAATCTCCGCTGCAAGAGAAATCCCATTCCAGGAGCTGTTCCAACAAGAGATTCTTTCATTCATTATTCGCCGCCAAAGTTATCACAACGTGACAAAAGACAGGTAACTACATAATACATATTTGCATACTTGACAAGGGAATGTTTCCCTGAAAACCTTAGGATATGACAACAGATCAAACTTGACTGCAACTCTAATCTAGAGATTTGTTGATATACTAATACAAATTCCAGAATCCAGAATTCAGCTCAATTATAATATGAATTTTTAATACTGTCTTGTTCAGTGCTTTAGAATATATATCTATAGCCTTCAGTTATAGCAGTTGAGCAGTTCATCTTCATCTTTTCTGAATATGCTCAAATACCTTGGTTTTGATGAAACACCTAGCTTATACATTGCCAGGAGTGAAATAAACATTACAATTTGCACAGCAAGTACATTAATTTAATTCTGTGATAGGAATACGACATAGACAAATCCAGAATTATTGAGCTTTTGATTACCTTTCCTATGACATTGCTGATAATTTTATTGTTGTACAATTGCATTTCTTTTTAGTAAGTAATGTCGGGGAAAGGCCGTAGGGACTATAGCAAAGCTCCAAAACAGGAAAAACTGAGAAAATGAGGGGAAGTTCAAGTAGAAAGGGAGACAAGATCAAGTTTGTTAATGTTAGATTTAAAAGATGACAAATTGTACAAGTCCTTGATTAATGAAACGTTTAAAAAAACATATTGTTTAAATGAAAATTTGAAAAAAATTATTAATTGTTCACAGTTCCAGTACTATATTTATAGGCATATTTTGGCCAGTCTGCATTTCAATGAGAATCTGCATAGGGAAAAGGAACTATCAAAGGATGATAGGACATGTACCAAGATTTTTTGGCCAAAATAGAAAATGGGTGAAGAAGCTATCAAAGAAAGGGCTATCCCACAAACATATGGTAAGAATAGAACTAAAGAAAACTTGCTGACAGTATACACTTTGTAAATACCACTCATATTCCAATTTGGAATTCACCTGAGAAACACACATTCTAAATTACATATTTTTCTAGGCTATGTTAATGAACTAAGGGACAGGCATTTGAAAGAACCCAGCAGTTACTTTCAAATGTTATTTGAAGAAATCATGTCCTATCAGCCTGAACCAAGGGAAAGACAAATTCAGTGAGAAAAAGCAAGAGTGAGGCATTGCAGCTATAGGCAAAGAAGAAGATAAAACAAAGAGATAATATGTTGTTTCCAACATGTAAGTTGCAAATTCATGAAGTCTCTTGTGCATATTCCTTCTGGGAAAGTTAACTGGATTCTAAGCTGAAAGCTAAGTAGCATGCAACTGTAATGCTTCAACCAATTCTTTTTACAATAATATGCAATTACTCTTGTCTAGGTAAGATTAGAAAATAGCTTGGTTACGTGTCCAAGGCAATATGAATTCATAGTAACTTTGAATGGATCATTTTTGGTACATTTTTAAAGACCAAGGAAGAAGTGGTATTTAACTATACATGATTCCAGTTTTACATAAAGGTGTACAAAGTTCTCAGGTTGTACAAGTCTTCTTTCCATCATTTGCTCTAATAATTAACTATCTCAGCATGTTTATTTCTTCTGTAGTGCAAGACCAAGAGACATTGTAAGATGCAAATCCCAACACTTGACGAGGGAGCACAGATGATACCATGAAACCAAAAAAAAGCAGAGCCCAACCAGTATGAAAACCTTGCCAAAAGCCAAGATGAGGGCACAAAAGGGGCATTGCAGTTAATAGAATTCTTTCCAGTATCAAAATCTTGACAGTCATTCTGTCATGACATGCTACCTGTTAAAAAGGGCGAAGGTTTCATTTTCCAATTTTCGATAAGGGAATGCCCTGTTGTGTGCACATGATGAAAGGAATGATGCTTTCATTGTCCCAAGAGATAAGTTAATTTTGGGCTCATTCACGCTCATCAGTTGTTGCAAAACCCCTTGCATTACATGTAGGATACTTTCTCCATAAGAATGTATATACACATGTCGGTAATCCCTTAGTATTGTCCCAACCAAAGTAGCCAAAAAACCATCAAGCAATCCATCGATTGTCACTGCACGTAGAAACCTGTAAACAAGCAAATTGTATATCTTCTACAGTTTCAGCATTTAGATAAAGTGACCCCAGTGTATAGACAACCACTGAAGCTATCTTGGTAGAATATTTCGGTTTCTGAGGTGTAGTGAAGGTAAATTTGACAACCAGAAAAAAGTGCTGGTGAAGAGACTTACTCATTCTCTGATTGACCATGCTTCTTCTAATAATTCTTTCCTTGTCACGTTAAATCAGTACCATTGGGGATGAGGATAAAAGTGAAAGCGAAATGCGAATTGAATATTAGCATGGTATACAGTTGCAAGTGAATGTATTGCTGAATTTGTATATACAAGGGTGATGAAAGGACTTGCACGGAAACGTTGTTAGGCCATTGTTATGAAACTTGAAGGTACTATTTTGGTACATAGGCCTGCTGTTTTATATGGAACTTACGTTTGTCGTCATTTCAAGATTCTTAGGCATTTCATTCTGCTATTTTAAAGTATATAGAGTGTATATTGCATTTACACTGATTTAAAGTACATTGCATATACAGTCAATTCTTTGTTGTCTATTGGAAAGTTTGATCCTACTAGGGAGTCAATTACAAACTACCTTCAGAAGATGGAAATGGGTGTTATCCTCTATCGTTTACTGAGGATGCTATAAAGAGTGCATTGCTTATTAATGAAACTGGGGATGCAAATTATGATGCTCTGAAAAGCTTAGTTGCGCGAGATAAGCTTGCAGATAAGACTTATGCTGAACTTCCAGAGAAATTGAAAAGTCATCGTAAGTTAGATCAAAATATTTCAGATTATATTGCGGTCCTTAAGAAAATTGTAGCTCAATGTGAGTATGGAGATTAACTTGAAGAAATTATTCGTAATCAACTTGTCTGGGGAATACAAGATGAGGGTATAACAAGCAAGTTATTACAAGAAACTGATTTAGATCATTCTAAAGCTACTACCCTTGTAACTCAAATTGAACTTAGCCGCAAAGGGGACAAATCTCCTACATGTAGAGGGGGAGAAGATGTTGGTGAAATAAAGTTTACAAATAAAGCAAAACCAAGGAAATCTATTGCTATTGGTAAATCTCACGGGGTGGATGCTAAGAAGAAAATTGTATTTTATAGATGTGGGGGTGCACATAAAGTACCGTAATGCAAATCCAAAAGTGAAAAGTGCCACAATTGTCGTAAAAATGGTCTTTTAAAGAAAGTTTGTAAGTCCATAAGCGACCCTGCAAAAGCAAACGTACTGGAACATATTCCTTGTTCTACATCAGAGGTAGAAGAGTCGTACACTTGTTTCAGCATAAATTTGTTTGAACGTACAGTTGGACATAGACTCTTCTTTTATAATCATGGGGTACTATAAGTACGAAAATGTCAAAGAAAAATATGGATTGGGTCAATTGAAACCAGTAGTTGTTTTTCCAAGGACTTAAACTGGAGAGGAAGTGAAGATGAAAGGAAAAGTGACAGTTCAAGTGAATAAAGATCGATTTTCAAAGAATTTGCCAATATTGGTTGTTGCACGTAAGGGTCCTGTACCTTTGGGTAGAGATTGGATTAATGAAATCAATAAAATATATAAAACCTTATTTTCTATGGAATATAAAATAAGTGAAAATAAACAAAGCAAACTTGATGCGATTTTGTTAGAATTCACTGATGTATTTGACAATCAACTAGGATGTTTAAATAATATGAAAGCAAATATCGCAATAATTGACAATGCTCAACCACAATTTAAACAAGCAAGATCTGTGTCTTATGCAGTATGTACAAAAGTTGAGGTAGAACTTGAAAGATTGCAAGAAAATGGTGTTAAAGAACCAGTAGAACAATCAGGCTGGACAGCACCTCTTGTCACTAGAATCAAACCTTCTGGTAAAGCAAGAATATGTGGAGATTTGAAAATCACAATAAGTAAGTTCACTAAACCAGATAAATACCCTCTTCTTAGAATAAAGAATGTCTATAAGAAACTCAACAGCGAGGAAAATTTTACTAAATTCGATTTGAACAATGCATTTTTACAATTGAATTAGTCCAGGAAAATCAAGAATATTGTACCATAAATACTCCTAAAGGTCTGTTTCGTTTTACTCCAATGCCATTTGGAATTACTTCAGCACCTCTATTTGCTAGATTGGTGGATCAAGTAAGGAAAGGTCTTAGAGGATGTGCTTGGTTCCAAGATCATATAATTATCACAGGGAAACTGATAAAGGACACATGGACAATTTAATTGCTGTTTTGTCAAGATTACAGACATGAGGTATTAAAGCAAAATTTGAAAATGTGAATTTATGAAGGACAGGGTTGAATATTTAGCTTACATCATACACACTGATGGTTTACACCCAACTACTGGTAAACTTTCAAAGATTGCAAATGCTAAAGAACTTATGGATGTAAATGACGTTGAAAGTTTTTTGGGGCTTGTTAATTATTACAGATATTTTATTCCAGATGCAAGTGCTATGATGGATTGATTCATCTAACAGATTGAGGAGGAAAGATGTAACTTTTCATTGGGGTAAAAATGAAAGAGGTGTTTTTCAATCCTTCAAATCTGCAATTAGCAATAGTTCATTGTTAGTGCAGTTCAATCCAAATCTTCCATTGAAGTTAACTACTGATGCAAGTCAAACAGCAAGTGGTGGAGTATTCAGTTACATTTTTGCTGATGGATCAGAAAAGCCCATTAAATTTACAGGCCGTACACTTATATCTGCAGAACGAAATAATAGCAATATAGAAAGAGAATCATTTGATATTATTTATGGAGTTAAGAAACACTATGACTATATTTATGGACGCTTGTTTACTATTTGCTAAGATCATAAGCCTCTTCAGAAGTTACTAGGCCCTACAAAAGAAATTCTGCGCACGACTTTATCAAGAATTCAAGCCTGGGTGCTTTATCTCTCACAATTTAAATACAATTTTGAGTGTAAACCAGGATGTACGATTTCTCATGCTGATTTTATGTCCAGAGTTAAAACAGAGAAAGAAACAACAAAAGAACATGTTGAAGATCAGATTTTTTATGATACTATTCTCACACTTGATATTTTTGATGAATATCCAGTGATTAATTCAGAGGAATTGCCAAATAGGAGAGTGGGAAACTTTTCAGTTCTTGAGAGATACATTATGCATGGATTTCCTGAGCAACTTCAATGTCAACAAGAAATAATACCATTTTATTTTCGCAAGGATGAACTTTGTATTCAAAGAGGCTGCCTTATGTGGGGAAACTGTATTGTTATTCCACCACTACTTCGATCCACCACTTAAGTTACTGCACATGGGACATCCGCAGAATGAAGAAGTAGAATGAAAGAATTAGCACGGTCATATACTTGGTGGCCAAAGATTGACAAGGAAATTGAAGAAAAAGTACGTATGTGTTGTAATTGTCACTTTGCTACAAATAAACCTGAGCAGAATCTTAATCATCCATGGGAGCGAACACAGTTAGAGTAGATGAAAGAGTTCATATTGATTTTGCTAGACCTGTAGACAAACACATGATATTGATACTTGTTGATAGTCATTTTAAATGGATAGAGGTTATACCAATGAGGTCTACAACAACTACTGATACTATTGAAGTGTTGGAAGCGATATTGTCACGTATAGGTCTTCCTGAAACACTTGTTTCGGACAATTGACCACAAGTCATAAGTTTTGAGTTTAAACTGTTCTGTAAAAACTAATATTCGTCAACTTTACAGTGCACCATACCATCCAAGTTCGAAGGGGTTACAGAAGGAGGTGTCAAAACAATAAAGATGATACTTAGGAAAAATTCTGGAGGTTCTTTGCAGTCAAGACTCAACAGGAGTTTATTTGCTTGTAGAAGTAAACCTAATGCCAGTGGTAAAGCTCCAGCTGAAATTATGTTTGGAAGACAAACTAGAACCAAACTTACATCTTTACGACCTATGGACAATGATGTTAAATTGAAGAAAGGGACTAATTCTGATAGACTGTTTAGTGACCTAAAGTCTACCCTTGGTGTTAATCTTGGATTTAATCTTAGAGTCAACCTCAGATAAAGGTTAACCTAAAGGATAAAGAGGAAGTAGTTATATTGCCCATGTCTAAGGAAAGCGTGCAATCAGGCACTTTACAAACTCAAGTCCCTCTCCTATAGCGATGGATACAACAGAGCCTCAGGTTGAGAGTTGTATTGCTCATACAGCATCTCTCAAGAAGTCCAAGAACAAAGTATTCAAAAACGAGCTATAAGTAGAAGTAAAAGAGCTACCAAGAGCACGCCTCCCATGTGAGACTGAATTTATAGATCTTTGAAGGGAAATGCGTTTCAAGTACTTCATAATATATAGACTATGCTTAAAGGGGGAGTGATGCTAAATACTGGCTTAGCCTCTCTTTGAAATAGAGGTGGTTGATGTTGAAAATCTACCTGTTGAATTTCATGAGTTGCACTACGAAGCACGAGTTTTAGCTATCTACAATCTTCATGATAAAACATTACTGGTACACCTGAAGCTGCTCACACCAGAAAATTCAAGTTGCGACAATTGTAGTCCTGATTATGAAAATGTCGATTTAGTAGGCAATTTGCCTGTATTTTCCACAAAAATTGTATACTGATTAAAAGTGTGGCTATTTATGCACTGAAAGCTAGCAGGCATAAGAATAAAGGGAAACCTAAGAGAAATTAGAGAAAAAGGATAAGGGAAATTAGAGGAAATATTTATTTTTCGAAAACTAGTTGGGAAGAAGCCTGACCTAATTGAGAAAAAAAATTGTTGCTATTTCTGGACTAAGCGTTATAAAATCTTCCAAAACAGCAAAAAGTTCTTAAAGAC
This sequence comes from Cassiopea andromeda, assembly GCA_018155075.1. Classification (NCBI taxonomy): domain Eukaryota; kingdom Metazoa; phylum Cnidaria; class Scyphozoa; order Rhizostomeae; family Cassiopeidae; genus Cassiopea; species Cassiopea andromeda. The sequence continues at coordinate 183,227 of WIPJ01000110.1, forward strand.
CTTTCAAAAAGTAGGTCAATGTTACCCTGTGTAATAAGTTATCCAGGAAAATAGGAAATATGATGGATGAATGATTTTTGCACGACCTAAAAAGAAACAGAAACCTTGAGAACAAGAACTTAAAGAAACATTGGCTTATGGCCATCTTAACTCTTACGTAAAAAAGGAAATAAGAAAATCAAAAAGGCTTTTCATACCAAGCTATCTTGAGCGCTAGCCTGCCATAAATGGTTAATCTCACACTGTTCTTTTACGGCTTCCTTCAGTTCTTTGAATAATGAACTATGAGCATCTTTTCGACCCCCAACAGCAGCTCCTTGCTAAAGCAAAAAATTCACAGAAAGCACATAAAGCATTAAGATAGAAACTGAAATTGCAGGCAATGAAACATTGAAGGATCCTAAAGCCCTGGTGCCTAATACATTCCTGGCTAGTCTAACAGAGTATGAAAACTCCCATTTTAATCAAAACTCCTGTTTTACCTTCTCTATCTGTTTCGAACTCAAGCTGCCCGATAGGATTTAATTAAGTCTTTATTCAAGCAATATCACAATCCAAAAGATTTGTTGAACTTTAATAGAATGCAAGAGCAATTTTTATAATCTACATAATCTTTACCTCCATAGCTTTCTCAAATTCATCTAGAAGCGTCTTCCAACCAGTCTGCAAGCAAAAAGTTGGTAAGACGACGGTTGAAAAACACAATGAAATGGTGGGCGAAGCACCGATGATGAATGAAAGTAAATGAGCTGGTTGATTATACAACATTCCCTACATGTGATCCTTTGAAGGTATTACCTTCTAGCCTGAATCCATGAAAAATAAAAACTAAAAACACTGTAAACTCTCGATAACTCAAATACCTGACTTCTCAAAACCACTACAATTCACATAAATATTCCGTCTCCTAATGACTAAAACACACGATGAGTATTTTCATCAATTATTGCTTATGGGTCTTTTCCGTAAATTTTTATCACTAGGGCACGCAATTACACTATTAGTAAAAAGTCTCCAGTTTTTCAAAGGATTGCTATATAGAAGCTACTATGCTGCAGCAATAATTATTGCAAAATTCTTTTAGTAATTGCTCTCCACAAGTGCACTACTATGATGTAAATTCATGTTGAGATGGGGTCATTCACACTGAGCTCATTAGGTCTAAAACAATGGAAAAAACCCCAGCATTGGAACTTCAATGAGACCGCCACTACTCAGTTTGGCTGAAAATTCACGCATTCACTTTCTTATAAAAAGGAACTCTTCACAGCACGGATTTGATCATTTTTCCTGAATGCTCGAATGAATGCTCGAATGAGAGCATACTTTACAATTAAGATAGGGAAGGTTTTGTCTTGACAGTATCTACTGAAACCGGATTTTAGGCACAGAAAAAGGAGCTAATAATTGTAACACTAAAAGCAATAAAAACCTGAAACAATATAAATTCACATACTTTGACACCTGATTCAGGCAATGATCTCTCCACCCACTGCTTTAATAGGATATCGATTTGTGTCCTGAAAGTCACAGGGTCATTTGTTTGTGCAGAAGGTAAATAAATATTCTCAAAGACATATGGTGATAAACAGTCCCACAGGTTAGCGGAAAGTTTTTGTTCCCATTCATGTGGTTTTATTTGTCCAAGGCTCAAAACTTCATCCAAGATCTGCCCTCGAGCCTTATCAAACAGTTCATCCTATCAAAATGAAAAGAATATGACAAAAATGATAAGTCTCTGAGTTTGTTCTACATTTCACTACAGTATACTTCTAATATTATCATTTTAATTCTAAATACTATAATGGACAGGAAGCCCTATCTCAATAACATATGAAACAAAGCACTTGCTTGTTTCATATGTTATTGAGCTAACAAGCTCTAATTTTATAAAAATGAATGAACTTGAAATTCACTAATAGGAAAAACGGTGCAAGTAACAATGACTACTTGACGTTACACGGAGTGAGCTGAGAGCTGCATTGCTATAAAAAGTGAAAAATATAATGATGTGTAAGAGGTGCTAGTGAATCAGTATGATCGTGCTCTAGTACTGGCAATTGGCCATTGACTAAAAAAAGACTAAGGCAATATAACATTGGATAGTTCATTCTTGTCCCTACGTACACTATAAAGCATGACTTTGAAGTCCAAACTGCTGCATCAGATTATCACATTCATTGTAACTGCAACTTATAAAATGACCATTGTTCAGTTAGAATACTTTAAAGCGAGTCTACTCTTTTCAATTTTGAATATATCTTTTCACCTCTTAGATCTTATGCAAGTTAGAATTAGTTTACAGTAATCAATGCTTGGCTAAAATCACAAGAGGCATAAAATATTGTGAGTTGAAATGACTGTTTAGATTGGTAGCTGCTAGAATTGAATGGAAATCACAACATAAGAACCCTGGTATGCAGCTAGATTCTGAAGTACATTTTCCAAGTCATATTAAAAAAGCTATTGGTAAGGCAAGAAGGGGTATAGGAATGATAAGGTACCTTTTCAAGGTATGTTTTTAGGGATGTAATTGACAAAATCAACAAATTGTATGTTAGACTACATTTAGACTATGGAGATACTATTTACCATAAATATGATCCAAAAATGTGTTTATTATTAACGCAAAAGCTTGAGCAGACACAAGATTTGGCAGCTTTGGCTGCTACTTGAGATTGGATGTGGACAAATAGACAACAGCTTATGAGGAATTAGGCTGGGAAAGTTTATATCATAGATGGTATAGATGGCTATGCCAATTCTTCAAATTATTGCAATCTTGATCACTGGAATATTTGTTTGGTGAAATTCATCCTGAATGACAGATTTGGTTACAATCTTAGGAATGCCTATGATTATGAGATAAATGTTGCTAGGACTCGTCATTTTACAAAACTTTGTATGAGTGGAGTTCGTTCGGAGAGGAGATAAAAAACTCAAAATTCCAGTCGCAGTGTAAGAGCAAATTATTATAAATTGCTAGACCTCAAAAAATCCACTTATAATATTTGTAATATTGTGGGTGTTGGATACCTTACTAAGTTGCGTTTAAAGTTGAGTCTGCTAACTTAGCATAAATTTAGATATAACCATGACAGCCTAACTCCCTTATGTGCTTGTGGCATGGAAAATGAGGATAATGAACACTTTCTTCTGCACTGCCCCCAGTTTCATGTGATGCATCAGAATCTCTTCGGTCAACTCTTTCATATTCCAGGTTTAATACTAAATTTAGATGATAAACCTCTGTGTCAGTCACTTCTTTAGGAAATACACAACTTTTTGTTGTCAGTAATCAAAAAACCCTTGAGGCAATGATTGGCTTTATTAAAAATATGAAAAGGTTGTCTAACACTAATTGAGCAGTAGCAGTGGCAATGTTTGCTTTGTTTCCATTTCTTTATTTCTTTATATTTGATAACTCAATCAGGTGTCTTGACAGGAATACTCAGGTGTCCTGGCCAACCTGGCCTTTCACTACTTTTTCTTATACTCTTTTGGTGTTCACACATTATATTTCTTTTTATCCAGTGCCTCCTGTAAAGGTGTTTTAAGGTGTGGGAATATTCTTTGAAACACCTAGTTGAGGTTGATTTTTGCTATTTGTTTTGACTTTAGTTTAATGGTTGAAATTGTATTTTATAATTATTGCAAGTGGCTGCACTAGTTAGACCTTGCTGACAAGCTGTCCCTTCCATCTATGGCAGCCATAGGATATGTACATTTAGTTCTTGGTTTGTTTGATAGATCAAAAAAAATTGCACATCTTTGTAGTTATATGAATTTTGTGGTTTTCTTCACTTGCATACTTAAGAGACTGTTTGTTTATTACTGTTTATTTTTGTTAGCTTTTCATACCACTTATCTAGTCACACTTCAATAAATGGAATTGCATTATTTCATGGTTTGATACTTATTTAATTGGCTCTGCGCTCCTTAGGAGATCTTTACCTATTCATGACAGCTGATATTGATCAATGGCGAGCAGCAATAGTTGATTTGTGTTCACCTATAACACATGTGAGGACAATTTTTCATCAGTCACACCCCCTTACTTTTCTATTACCTATTAAAACATTGTAAATTGTGCCCTATATGGTAGTAGCGATCTTAATACCATTACTGCCCCTCACTACCTTTGTCCAGTTTGTCATGGAGTATGAAGATATATGGAAAATGATCCTTTCATCAATTCTGACTGTTTGCATTGGCTCACTGTAATAGCTCTTACTGCTTGCTTGTCTACAGTTTCTACAAAATCACAGTAAATTGTGCAATTAACCTTAGCTATGGGTATATCAACCTATTTTTTCTCATCGGAATTTTCATTACTTGCTATGTGTGGTGTACAAAAAGAAAATGGAATGTGGAGATATTGAAACAAACCCAGGTCCAATTAACTTACTCTTTAGCTTCTTTACTTGGAACTTAATGAGTATCTCTACTCTCAATTTCATCTGTGTCGCTCTGCTTGAGGCATGTAATACAGTTTAGAATTATGATCTGATAGGTATTGTGTAAATGAACTTTGATGGGAATTTAGATATTGACAAATTGAACTTCAGTAGTTACTATTGTATCAATAGCAATCATCCTCCAAACAGAAAGAGGGGAGGTGTGTTCACAATTAATCTTGCTGGTTCAGAGTGAGTCAAACAATGAAAACCTTCTCTTTCAATTTTAACTTTTTTCTCAACTTACATAACAACTTACTTATAAAGACTCCATCCAACGACTAAGTAATGCAATCTAATTTAAAGTTGTTTGTACAAGATATTTCACTTTCATCATAAATCATGGTATATTTTGTGCCTGCGAAATTTCATGACACTCCTTCTTCCTTGATGTGTTAAGCATCAAGCATAAGCTGTGACTTAATGTGTGCCATGGCTGCTGCTGCACGGCACAGTGGGTTGTTTTTCATTCTTAACTCAACATTCTTCTCCTCATTAACATCCTCAGTCGCTCTCTTTTTCTCTTTAAGTTCTTGCATTCCTTCTTGGTTTCTGTTTGATAAATATCCAACGGTATAAGCTTCTGCAGAGGTCTATTTAGAATTTCTGACGTACCACTTACCAATCTTCTTACCTTTGTTCCTCTGACCACTTCATCCTTACCCCTGATTAGATCTTCTATAATCCCAATTCTCCATGTCGTGCACAAGGTCCTTTCTTCTTGTATCAATACATTGGGTGACCTTTACTATAACCTGTGTGACTATCGAAGGCCTAAAAGATATTTCTTGTGCTATCTTGTCCAAGAATGGTTTAATTTCCTCATTAGATATAAAAATCTCCTAGACAAATTACCACTACCTGCAAGCTCATGAGAATTTAAAGGAATACTACGATTTTCTGAAAGAGGAGAAATTCTACCTGCAATCATATGTGATGAGGTTAGAACCTGCTTTCTAATTCTTCTCCAGAAAAAGTAAGACCTTTCGAGTTAAGTGTGGTTGCTACCTCGGTAAGAATAGTGGATAACTCATCCTATGATATTTTGGCATTCCCTAAAGCTTTCCTCAAGCATCGCATAACTGTGCCAAATAGTCTTTCAAAGTGACTCTCCCACCATGGTGACCGCTCCAAATTAAATTTCCAAATAATATGCTTTCTGGCTAAAAAGTTGCCCACTTCATTTATATTTAGCATATTGTGCAACAGCTTATTTGTTGCCCTAAAGGTCTTGGCATTATCAGAAATGATCAATCTGGGAGTACCTTTACGTGCACAGAAATAACAAAAACACCTAAGGAAGGTGGAGGTTGTCTGATCCAATGCTAATTCTAAATGTATGGCTCTCATGACGGTACAAGAAAATACGCAAAATATGCCTTAGACATTTCACAACTAACCATGACAGATAATGGACCTGTGTAATCAAATCCAGCCTGAGCAAAAGCTGGCGCTTCTGTTACACAAAAAGCTGGAAAGGAAGCAGGGACAAATGCATTATAAGCTTTCGTATCTAAGAATTTTCAACAAACACGTGGCTTTATGATCTTTTAGACGCATTGCTTTCCTTTAGGTACGCAAAATTTAGAGCGTAGCTCGGCCAAGGTTGCACCCACTTTTAAATGCTGAATCCCCTTATGGCAATCCAATATGACAAGATGTGTAAACTTATGGTCCCTGGGTAAAATAATGGGGAGCATGGATTGTTCATCAATATCTGAATTCATTAATCTAACCTGGCGAATGCAGATTTCATCTTTCTTAATCCAACCATTGACTAATCTATGTTTTCTCAAAGCTTGCATTTTTCTTCAGACCAACTTGAACATCTAACAGCTAGGTTCTCACTGCTTCCTTGATTACCACACCTTCTAATTTCCTAATGTGACATCTCTCTACTCTTTTGACCTTTTCAGGTTGCAAATAAACCTACTTACCCATGCATTTATTCTAAGTAGCTTTTCTAGCGAACTGAATCTATTCAACTCTATAAAATTTCCCACTTTTCTAACTCCCTCATCTTCAATAGCTACAAAAGTACACACTGTCTTTCTCTCAGTTCCTACTTCACGTGAATCATGCAATACCAGACCATTAGGCCAGTCAATTCCGCCTCTTCTTAACCATTCCGGCCCTTCCCACCATAACTTACTTGCTGAAAGACATGATGCTATAACTCCACTTGAGCCTAAATCTGCTGGCTTTCTTTACCAGCTATATACCCCTACTGTTCTTTCTTTGTAAATTTCAAGATCTCTGCCACCATAAACTGGTCCCATTGCTCCCATTCACTGTTATTATAAATCCAGTACAATGCGGTTTTGCTGTCTAACCAGAATCATACTGTTTCTATCTTAACGATGGAAGATATTGCTTCAACTACATTGCACATAAGGACAGCTAGAATTCTCGCGGACATTAATTCCAGCCTAGGGATAGAGAGGCCCTTTAGTGGGGGTACTTGGGTCTTAGCACAAAGCAACTTGGTAAAAATGCCCTCCTTAGTTTCACAAACAAGATAGATTACTGCGCTGTATGCCTTTAGGCTTGCATCACCATATCCATGCAATTCATATCGTGAAATATTCCCTTCATTGTCACCCAAAACACCCCTTGCAATGGAAATAGATTTCACTTGATCTAAACTATTGATTCATTCATTCCACTCTTCCCCTTTTCTTCAGGAACTAAGTCATCCCAATCGATTTTCATAGTGCAAAGATCCTGAAATAAAACTTTAGCTTTGACAGCAATAGGTGATATCAGCCCCAGGGGGTCATATACAGTACCAGGGGAACTCAAGATTACTTGCTTGGCAAGCCTGGTGACATGACTACCGTTCCCTAGCATAGTGAGATCAAAAGTAAGGATGTCATTCTTATTATCCCAATGTTCCTAAAACTTTACTGGTTTTTTCTACATCCTTATGTGAACCTAATGTCTCCTTTGCATATGTTTGCTCTTCACCAACTGGGCTTTCTTTTACATGCTTTAGTTCTTCCTCTTCCAGAGATATCTGTTTTGCTAATCTTTCACCATTTGTTTTCCAATTTCTGAACAGAAATCCTCCATCTTTCATTCTTTCTTTCGACTTGTAATACAGGCCCAAGGCTTCCCCTTCACTGTTTGCTCCTATTACCAAGGTGTCTATATAAAAGATAGACAGACAGATAACATAGAAACTAAGGGTCGACTTCCTGAAATGAATTAATGTGGTGCCGAATAACACTATCAAGCAAGTATGGTGAACTGTTTACCGCAAATGCTACTCTATTGAACCTAACAAAAATGATTTCAGGTAACTCAGCATTAATATCCTTGGCCCACAAAAACCAAAGGATATCTGGATCAACAGGATCCACTTCTATCTTCAAAAAAGCTTTCGCTATATCTCCTGCCTGCGCTACCTTCCATAGTCGAAATCTCAAGAGGATATTAACAATGTGGGGTGTCAGCAGAGTGACAACACACCGTCATTCACTGAAACTCTAGTTACTTCATCTTTGCAAGATGCGTCGTAGACAACCCTTAACTTAGTTGTCTTTAATTCTTGTCTTATCACTGTAGAATGTGGTAAGTATAAGGTCCTTTCTGTGTCTTCCATCCCTATAACCTTTAAAACAACTCCAGTTTTCATTTGCTCATTTATTATTCTATCATATTCTTTCAGAATTCCTGGGTCTTCCTTAAGTATCTACGTTGGGTTTTCAATCTACCAACACAACTGGAGTAATTCAAGGGTACAGGGCCATGTCCGGCCTTCCATGGAAGCTAAACAGAGTAGCCATCAACTGTAAATTTGAAGTCAATAAGACCTTCACGATCATCCTCATTGGGCCTAATTCCTATACTACGTTCAATAATTTTTTCACCTGTTGACAAATTTTATTGTCATTTCTATCATCTGACAACTGACTCCTGATAGGAAATTGACTCACCCTTTAGTTAACCTGATAACACCCATCCAAGTGGTGTCTTGATGGCTACAGGCTCCTGAGTCCCCCTCTTATTTCTCCCCCCTCCAAAAACTCCTATCGGTAGTCTAGTCCAATCAGCACCTGTATAGGAAGCACCTCTTCACTCCTGCAAATATCTGAAAACCATATTAGATTTAAATGGGAGTAAAAATGCTTACTTCTTCTAAATGAACATTTGAAATATTACGAATGCTATCAACCAGAAAACAAGAAATTGTCACTCCCTTTCCTCCCTCTACAGGAAAAAGATGGAATTCCACAACTTCTCTCATTCCAGTTTCAGCTTCAATGCTTCCAAATAGCTTTAAAGGCAAATTTTCACTCCTCACTGACCTAAGTCCTAGCTTTTCTACAGCAGCTGCAGTTATAAAAGATCTATGACTGCCAGAGTCAAAAAGAACTCACATTTTCCTTCCTTCATTCCATTCACACTAGCAGCTAGCAGCTGCTGTTTGTGAGGCCACTTTCCCACCAGAACATGCAATTCCTACATATGCTGTAGCATTTGGGTTAAGCATGGGCGCTGCATTTGCTGGCTTAATTTCCTGACTAGCAGGGACTTCATTAGGGGAAGGGGAACTAGGGGCAGGGGAACTAGTGGGAGGCTTATTGCTGAAAATAGCTACACTATGTCTCTCTTCAAAGTGTTATTCTGCTATTCTGGATCCTTTTCTGCACATTCTTCACAAGCATGATCTTTTCCGCAGAAAATTTGCTTCCTCTGACTTTCCATGGTCATCAGAGCACATGCTGTGCTAGGCTCTGTTACTGAAACGTCCCGTCTTTAAAGTCTTAAACGTTGGCTATTGCTTGATATTGCCAATTTCATAATTGATGCCTTGATAAACTCATCAAGTGTCCATCCCAACATTGTCTTTCCAACGTCCCTCACCATGATCAGCTGAACCTGCTTAGGTACTTTTACCATTATTGCTGAATACAAAATCTTGTCAACAGACACGGATTTGAGGCCTCTGATATGCGCCTCCACATAGTCATGAGAATTATGCAGACGTGAAAAATTATCTTCATTAAAGACTGTTGAGAGTCCAATCAGTTGATTAATATATGCATGTTTGATTACTGCAGGCCTTGCAAACCTTTTCTTTAGCAACTCAACTGCAAATTTGTAGTTTGCACTTGTAATTGGCAATTCATCCAATATTTGCTTGGTATTGTCGTCTAGAAATGCCTTCAAATACAGTTTTTTCTCTTTATAAGAAAACCATAACTTTGCCTCAGCCTCAATTTTCTTAAATTTTTCTTAAGTGTTTCTGAAATAAAGTGGCTGAAATGGCTTACAATTTCGTTATTTGTATTGTACACCTGATATTGAATTCATCTTTAACAGTTTGAACGCAATAACAACAAAACATCAATTTGTGACCAATAAAACAATAACTTTTGGAAACTGAGTCTTGTGATTTTCTAAAGATTTTGACTAGTTGAGCCTCATATTTCTAATACAAACAACGCGTATTGTAACTTGTCAACATCAGCTAGATCATCCTTCAAATCAATGGCACTTTCGAAACTGTCTCAGAATGCTTGAAACTCGTGAACTTTCCCACAAAATTTCCCAACGTGCAGCTAAGGTAATTTGATATGAACCCTTCTTTTGGAACTTTTGTATGAACCCTCAGAAGTCCCTGAAAAACTAAAAGACAAGCCATCCTTTGAAACACTTCTGCAGATACTGTGTTGAGGACTGGTAATCTATTCGATGCTGCATTTGTTTCACTTCCTGGGCTGACCTGTTGTGAATTAATGGCCAATTTATTTGACGCTAATTCGTTTTCAACATCTCTTTCTGTCATTTCTTTTTCCAAATCAAGTAGTGCTCTCGTAACTTTTTCTATGTGCTCGTAAGTTTCATCCACCTCTTTGTCGCATACTTCCTCACTAGCATCTTTCAATAGAATCCCAAGAATCCTGTCATCCAACTCCTTCAATTCATCCCATTGACTCTGTAGCTGAATTCTGTTAGTTTCCAATTCCTACCTCTCAATAACTTGTTATGTCTCCTTCCATACCAAAAATTTGTTCACCAGCTTCGCTAGATTACTTCATAAAATGCTTCGCTTCTTTTTCATCACAGAAAACCCCAATGCTATGTCTTCTACTTCATCCTGACTCATCCTTGGCTTGCGTGGACAAGATTTCACAATTAATCTTGCTGGTTGCTGGTTGCTGGTTCAAAGTGATTCAAACAATGAACTCCATCTCTATCAATTTAAACTTTTTTGTCTGAACATACCCAAAAACTTGCTTATGACGACTCCATCCAACACCTAACTTATAAAACCAAATTTAAAGTTGTTTGTAGATGATGTTTCACTTTCACCATCAATCATAGTATATTGTGAGCCTGCAAGGTTTCCTGACAGGTGTTGGACTTTATATAAATGAATCATTTCCATCCAGAAGGTCTGACCTTGAGATCCTACCTGAGGATATAGTGTCTGAATTTCATATAAATAAGGGGAATATTTTTCCGTTGTTCTCTATAGAGGTCGCAGTTAAAATCAAGCACAGTTCCAAGACCTCACTAAATATTTTGAGAGTTTAGTATCTAAGATAGCAGTTGAGAAACCGCACCGTATAATTATAACAGGGCGATGTAAGCTGCTACTCAACAAATTGGTGGGAAGTGACATTGATAATGAGAAAGGAATATCGCTTAAGGCACTAACGACTGATGTAGGCCTTTACCAAATCATTCCTGAACCTACTTACTTTATGGGTTCCTCGAGAGCACGTATTCACTTAGTATTTACTGACAAAAGATATTTTCCTTGACACTAGTGTTAACTCTTCATTGCATGAGTAGTGTCATCACCAAATAATATATAGTAAACTGGATATGAATAATCCATCGCCTCCATCACAAAATTGTAGAATATGGTTCTTTGATCGAGGAAAAGTATTTGCTATTAAAAAAAGCACTCAAATGTATATATGAGGCTAGTCTTTGCTTTTCTAGAAGAGAAGTATGATAAATGTTAGGTTGCACAAATCCAAAGACGGTAAATTATAGTTTTAGGAGTCTAAATCCAATGAAATATAATTGGGCATTTTTGTCAAACTAATTTTGCTTTGAATACCTCGACCAGAAGTAATCGTCTAAGGCTGATTGAGATTGCTTTTAAAGAGAAATTGCCTTTGAAAATGATCATTTACATATGGATTTACTGCATTCTGATGTCACTCAAATCGATAGTTACGATTTTCTTATTTTGGTATTTAATAATTCGTGGTACTATCCTACACATTTAACCCTTCCAATACAACCTTTGATCTTTGATATCCTGTATTGGAAACACAATCGAATGTACTGATGATTCTTTTTCTGGGAGTTAATATTGTTTTTCTATTTTCCTCTGCTTTATTTGTCTTAAAATTAATGAATTTCTTATTTTTCAAGCTGCATATCATAGGTAGGATTTATGAAATAGGTTACTGAAAATTTTTAGATCTCTTTCTTTCTAGTTGAAGGTTTACAGGCACGGTTGAAGGTTTAAATAAACCTGTTCGCTCCATCCAAAGTGGAGTCGCACTAAAATCTCGCCAGCGATTAATCAAAGAAAGTATATATGCTATTTTTTGGAATGTTAAATGTGTCTTATCCTTAAACTTCATGGAGGTATTTACTGTCCATTTGTTGTACTAGTAGTGAAGTTGATCATACAATACTTTCCTCTACATGCAAAAAAGTTTTCGATATCAACAGCAGAATGAGAATTGATGGCATCAATGTGTCTTTAATTTACCCATGTATATAATCATCTAACATGAGAAAGCAAAAAGAATCTCTCTTGATAGGTAACAACAGGTATGTTCTCTTTATTTTTCCATTTTACCCTCAATAAAGGAATTCTTACCAATTTCCTCATAACACAAGCAAAACTTAGCCGCTATTTGTTTGTTCAGGAACTAAAATTTAAAGTGAGGCTGACAGTGACCCCCTAAACCCTTTTAAGTGACATTTTGCATATGAGTCCCTTATAGTGTGTATAAGTGAACAAGAATAGTCCCTGATATCGGAAAGCTGCAAAAATTTTGTAGGCATCATATTAGAGGGATACAGCCTAAGTTTTTCTAGCATTTTAATGGATGCTATATTTCTTACCCCTCATTTTTCACATGTCTTCCACCACTGTAAAAAGTTAAATCTCGCCAAAGCTTTTGCATAGCAAAAAAGAAGACAAAAATAATACCAGATAGGCTTTTAAATTGTCGTTATCATTTTCTGCTTACAAGTGAAGAAGATTTGAAATCATCCTATCTTTGCCAAATTATTGAAATTGACTTCAAATAAATCAGTTACAGAAAAGTTTCTGAGAATTCATCAACTTTGAATGGCTCCAGAATTTCAATGGCTTGAGCTGTTGACCCCAAAGCTATGTTTTAAACACTTTGAACATCAATAATTTCCACCGTGGGTACACTATGCAATGATTACCATTCTGTTGAGAAGAGAATTAAACCCGAGATGAAGATAAAGGAAGCAATACAACAAAATGGTAAAACAATCAATAATGTGATTATTGTGCAAGCATTAACAAACAATGTATGAAAGACGACCCCTCCAGAACTGTGTAAAGAAGTGGTGGAAAAATTAGATGAAATACAGCAACATAATCAAAGATCAAAGATTGCATTTTCAGCAGCGTTCAGGAGGAATGATTCACATGGACAAAATGCCAAGATCACCCAGCTGAATGATCTACGTGAAGAAGAACTGCTACAAAAAGGCTTTGATATGATTAAAAATAGCAACATTTTATTTTTTACCCTCAAAAAAGATGGACTGGACTTAAATGATGGGGTGTGTGAAAATTTGTGGGGGGAACCTAAGTATGTTTATAAAGTATTGCTAGCGGGGTCTTAGCCCTGGTAGTACAACTCACAACAGCAAGCTAAATCAACCAAGGAAGGTGAATGGTGTTAAAATAGCCTTCCTTAACATAGTGTCCCTCAAGAGATATAGAAACGTCCTCAATGTCATACTATATGAGAATGATATTGGCATTATAGGTCTTAGTGAAAAGAGGCTAGAAAAGAGAACTGAAGATCACAAACTGTCTATTGATGGGTACAAGATTTTCCGCAATCATCGCGATTCAAACGGCAATGGGGTCACAATATGTGTTAAGGGCTCTTTCTCTGTACCTACAATCAAGCTAAAAACAGATAAAATGGTGCTTCACTCGTGAGAGATTAAATCAACAAATGCGAGATCTTTCTTTCTGATAAGTTGATACAGACCACTGACCTCTTTGGTGGGTGAAACTGCATTTGAGAACCTCAGGGAGACGTTGGGTGTACTCGATAGGGAAGGTAAAGAAATAATTTTGGTTGGTCATACAATCTATAATTTTAGGGAAAATAAATGCTAATGCAAACAATCCCAAATTTTTCAACTCAGAACATCAAGTGGAACAATTAATAGAGACCTATACTAAAGTTGCAGTAACTACAGCAAAAAATTGCGAAAAGGCATTTAGTAAAGACCATTTTTCTACCTTGAATCGAAAAAATATTCCGACAACTGATATCTTTGAAAAAGGGATGGTTGATCACAATTTGGTGTATGGCATAAGGATAGTCACTACTTGGCGATATAAAAGAGAAAATGAGAAGCCTAAAATCAACGAATATCGAAATATTACAAAATAGGATAGTACTCTGCTTCTACAGCATTTTGCAACAAATAGATTGGAAAACAATTCTTGATCCTCTATCGAATGATCCATCTGGCATGGGAGACACTTCAGGAAATATTTGAATGAACTCTAGACTTTCATGCTCCGGTTAAAAAGAAAAAGGTACGAGCGGAATTTGCTCCCTGGTTAGTCCCAAGGCTTCGGAAAAATAGGATTACTAGGGATGGCAACAAAGAAACCTGAATTGTAGACTGTTTATGCCAAACAACATAATAATGTAAAAAAGAAATTAGGAAGGCTACAAAGGATAATTATAGATTTTAGTTGAGAAAAACAAAGGAGAAAAGATGAAAGACAATAAAAAGGGTTCTGGAAAAGAATGTTCAATCCACAACCTTTTCTTGCATTGAAAACAATGGCCAAACCTAAACAAAAGAGTAGGATATGCTTGAGGCTTTAAATCACCACTTTGCTGCAGTTGGGCTGAACCTAACAAAACAGATAGATCAAAAGTACGAAGGTGATTTTCTTAAGCACATCATCCCTATAAGAGATGAAATAGAATTCAAGGCCATTGATGAAGGGTATGTTTTGAATGCAATTAGTTGAATACTAAAAGGCAGAGGATCAGGTCCAGATACAGTGTCTGTCACACTACTGCTAGATGCTGCCAAATCTATTTCGTATCCACTAGAGTTGATATACAACTCATCACTCAAAACTGGAATCTTCCCGGATATTTGGAAAGTAGCAAAAGTTACATCGATTTATAAGTTAGGTGCGTGAACTGATGCAAACAATTATAGGCTGATATCTGTGATATCTGCTTTATTGTGGATGTTGGAAAGTATTTCGTATGGTCAACGTTTTGAAATTTTACAAATAAATATTACTCTAACAGACAATTAGGCCGTTTTCACAAGCTCTATTCAACAATGACCTCGCTTATTGCCAGCACTGATTACTGGTATGAGAACATTGATTATAGCACAATAAACCTCACCATACTTCTGGACTTAAAAAAGGCCTTTGATACCGTAGATCACATCATATTTATACAAAAACTACAAAAGAATGGGGTAAAGACCGAGCAGGAGAATGGTTTAAATCTTACTTATCAAATAGACAGCATTTTTGCTCCTTAAATGGTGTGAAAGCTAAGCCTAGACAAGTTTCATGCTGGATTCCAAAGGGATCGTGTTAAGATGCCCTCCTTTTTATAAGATAATTACATGACTTCGAAAAGTGCTTACAATCCTCACATGCTAATATGTATGCTGACGACACAGCTATCACAATGGCCTCAAAACATGTTGTGAAGATGACTGAAGGTGCATATACAGAGCTAGCAAATGTCATGGAATAGATGGGGGTTAATAAACTCAGTCCTAATCCTCAAGCGACCGAATTTATGATCATAGGGCACACATTCAGCACAAGAAAACCAGAGCTTCCAAAGAAACCTGAGCCTAAGGGCTCAG
The DNA here is from genome assembly GCA_018155075.1 of Cassiopea andromeda. NCBI lineage: Eukaryota > Metazoa > Cnidaria > Scyphozoa > Rhizostomeae > Cassiopeidae > Cassiopea > Cassiopea andromeda. Next base: position 198,808 of record WIPJ01000110.1, read on the forward strand.
AGTTAAAGGGGTGAGAAACACCAAATATCTAGGAAATATCAATAATGAAAAATTGGATTAGGGATGAGCAGTTTAAGTGAATTAGAAGTAAAATAATACTAATCTCATGAGCCTAAAGCGGCTTAAAAACATACTACCAAAAAATCAGCTCTGCTGTGTTTATTATGGTCTTGTTGAAAGTCATTTGCGATATGGTGATGGTGTTTGGGGTAGCTTGAACAAATCAAAGATAATAGCTCTCCAACATCTTCAAAATCAAGCCTGCTGCATAATTGAAAACGAACAGATTAAAGATAATTGGTCTTGCTCCTGGTTAAAAGTAGAAAATATTATCCATTACGATAGAAACATTATGAACTGTGAAATTATGAACGAGTTTTGCTCAGAAAACTGTTTAACAAACTCCTCCCAAGATCATTCGTTTTGAAATATAACACACGGTACTGTTGAGATCTGTAAATACCGAGATATCAGACTGAAATTGCAAAACGGATTTCAATACTGAAAGCTTGGAGTGACATACCTGCTGAACTACGTGAATTATCTACACTAAATAGTTTCAAAAAACAACAGAAAACATATTGGAAGGGCTAAACTCAGAAGTTAAAACATGAATACCTGAAAGATCAGCGCTTGTTTATAGAGTCAAGTTTATATTTCGATGGTACATTTAGTAGTGTTTTAGTTAGCTGAAGGTATACTTTGTGTTAAAACAATTATTATTGTTTGCTATTATTAATATACTTTCCAATTAATTATTATAGGCTATATTAACATAAAAAAAGAAAAAGCTATCCAAACAAACAAAAAAGATACACAGGTGTAAAAAGAAGTGCAATAGTGGTATAATTTTCATGTCAGTTCTTGGGTTTCTGTGATTTTCCAGGAGCCGTTCAACCCCCATGTAGCATTACCCAAAGGTGGCTCGATCCCCCCAAACCCCTAAGTAGTCGGTGCCTATGAGGCCATATTTTGCAGACAGCGAAGTGCCAGGATATTTCTTTATCTTTCTAAATGATAGGGCTTGTAGAGAGTTTGCATCTCCATCTTCAGTGATGTTGCAATATAACTTGCACACAACTCTTTCAGCCTCTTTCATTTGCTGAACATGCATCTCCCAGGTCTTGTAAAGTAAAGGCAAAGGGAAGTGAAAAGTCTTCCATGCCGTCGCTTTTTCAATGCCAGCCAACTGACTTGTAGAACAAGAAAAGCCACAAGAGGCCTTCGCCTTTCTTCACTGATAGAAAATTGATTTACGGGATACACTGCCTCTTCTGGAGGCTCTAGAAAACATCCATACAACACAAAGATCTTCCCAGTGAGCAGTCAGAAGCACAAGCACATTTGCGTCAAGCCTAGAACATTCAATTGTATGTAGCACCACGGACATGAAGCACCATTCCTGTGTCTGCCTGTTCGTGGTTGGACAATATGAATATGCTGAACTTTGCTTTTCCTTGTTTCCAATTACACGCAAACTAATGTTTGGGTACTTCCCAAATGGATATATTTCACACACATCAAATTTTCACACAGCAAACTGCGTGAAAAATTAAAACTTTTCTTGGAACCAATCGTTGGTGCGGCGGTAGTGCGTGACAATAAAATCTCTGCTAAATTTTCATGAGTTAAGTAATAAGCCATCGGCTGGTAAAATAAACAAGTTGAAGGAGTCCATGAAAGCTCTACCAATACTCAGGAAACAAACAACAAAAGAAAAAGGGCTAGATACCGTAGTTCTATTAAGCCTGGCTCTCACATAGGTCCAGTCATTAATGGTAGAAGGGAGGTACAAGTGGGATGCAAAAACCAATGTGACAACAATGCAAGATCGACATGAGACCATTTTGAAGGCTATGACAAGGTGATGTGATGGCCAAGAAGTGGGATAAATATATAGTTGGGCTCATCTCAACTTTGTCTATCTCAACAGGTGTCAGCCATATAAGGGGGAGGGAACATTAGTTAAATCACTGAAAAACATTCCAGTGTTCTTTTAAGTGTCACAGTAGCATTACCAATCCAATGACTGACACTTATTTTTTGACTTACAACTTGACCACGAGCGATTCCTTCTCCATTTGGAGATGTTGCAGCACAAGAAACAACCACTATAAAAACAGGGTACTGCCAAGAGCTGCCTTTGCTCAAGCCTTGTTCAGAAGTCAAAATTCTACCAAATCTTTCTACTTCATTTATAAAATTTCAAATTCAAGTCATCAACTTTACCAACCTGCCAGTCAGTTTCTAAGTCAAGGAAGCTTACCAAAAATCAGTAAGTGAGTCAGAGTCAGCAATAAGTAAAATAGCATATTTCTATAACATACCCGATCTAGCTCTCGAACTGAGGCATAGTTATTCTTCCACTCTGTTTCTAAATTAAATTTCCTTGCTTTAAAGGAATCTGCTTGTTGCTCTATTGATTCTCTGACCATATTCCAAAAACAATTAGCAACCGCAAAACTTAAATTCTGTGTTGTCATTTGGCTGGCTTTTAGCATACCACTCCTAGAATAAATCACATAAGCTATACAAAACCTAACCTTCATAGTATGCAAGAAACAGTTGACATCTCGTTAAAACATGAGGTAGCTTCCTTGTCCAACATTTGTCTGCATAAAACAGTAGACTGTTACAGTATGTGGTAATATACAACACAAGGATAAAAAATTTCATTGGAGAAGAGCACCGTAGCCTTATGAACTATTATTGTTCCTTGCTAATTGGTGGCAAATCTTTCCTGCTTATCTAAGGTATCTAGGGAGAAAACAAGCTTTCTCTTTACACTAATTAAGGTATTGAGCTTTGATGTAATCACAGCTCTAAAAAAGTTAGATGCCACACTCACCAAACTTGTAGCTGCTTTCTTTGATTTATTTTGACCTAACTAATCTAATTATTAACAACATATACAAAGTTCACTAACCTAGATCAAATAATTTACATTAATAACAACAAATAAATGAAAAGAAGCGAAGATATAAAATCAAAAAAATACTTTTTACAATAATATACAGACTTCCAGTGTATCTCTTCTGAGCTTTCAAAAAGCTGCTATCCAATACAGGAATCACATTTAATCTTGTTGCATTTAAGTTTGCAAGTTTCAGTTTCTATATTCCAGTTCAATTACAGCTTTTCCACTGATGGTTAAGGGGCATGCCTGTAATATATAGCCGTTGTATTTTCTAGTCTATTTTACGTTGTATTTCATGTTAAATTACTTTTGATGCTGTGTGTTGAAACCACATAGTGGTGTAAACTTTAACTTTAAGGGCCGACCTCCATTACAATCGCTGTGGTTGCTGAGCAAATCAATTAGAAACTAGCGTTCTCACACGATCAACCGCAAGTGGTCGCTGTGGTCGCTTTGAAAGTTGAATTCACTTTAACTTTTAAGCGACCACCTAAAATTTGTCACGTAGTCGTAAAGCGCTGGAGCGATATGCATCATAACCAAACCATCTACAATGAAAGTCGGCCTTAACGTTTATACTGAGCATGCTTATAGGATTTTGCTCAAGAAAATAAAGAAAATAAAATTGGCCAATGCCAAATGTAGCTCACTATTTCTCCACTGGATCTTAGGCTGCGTTCAGAATACACATAGCTGAATAGCACCATACATAATTTTTCGAATCCGAAGTAGTAAACCCTTGTAGTGTTAAGAGTGGATAAAAGTCAACAAGCAAAATTCGGATTGGTTACTATCAGGTTTCCAGGCAGATTAGTTGAGAGCCCACTCGCGTGAGGAAAGCATAAACAAAAGCATGGATAACAAAAGGCTGATACAAAAGAAACCAGCTATTTGGGACCTAAAGATGCTCTTCATTGTAATAGAGCAATCACAACAAAATGTTGGAGGGAAATTGCCAGCCAATTGAATTTAAAGAAACAAGCCAAGCAACCCTGCATGGACTGTTTATACCCGTGCGTCACCTTATTACCACTTATGGAGGATGTAGATAAAAATTAATTTCAACCAAACAATAGCGAACACGACCACAGAGCACTTCAGGGAAATAATGTAGTTGGGAGAAATCAAACTGTCCCAAATGGAGAGGCTACAATATCAACACATAATCTAACAACATACACAGATAGTGAGAAGAGATGGCTTATACAAGCAGATGATGAAGAGAGAAGCAAAGGTAAGGGGTTTATGCAGAGGCTGAAGATGAGGTGGGATAAACACTTTCCAGAGAAAAGTAATATTTCGAAACAGAGTCTGAGAGATAACGTGGCTAGGTTCAAACAGGACTTTAATGTGAATAGTAATTCGATAAATGAAGAAAGTTGCAGTGCACAAATGGCTAATAGTAAATGGACAAATGAAATAAAACTGAATTTATTGAAAATAGAAGAATGAGAGAGGAAGAAAGGTAGAGGATTCATGAAGAGGACAAAGGACGATTGGGATATAATATATGGAAACATACCAGATAGCGCACAAACTTTGGGAGATAATGCTGCAAGGTTTAGGAAAGATAAGGCTAAGATAAAGATAAAGTTTGAGAGAGGAATTTTCCAACGAGATTCTCTCTCCTCTTCTCTTTTGTATGGCCCTTATACCTCTTTCAAATGAACTCAATAACACAGAATACGGATATACTATTTTCAATTCAAGAGTGAACCACCTTTTCTATATAGATGAACTTAAACTTTTTGCTAAGAATGACAATGAGCTGGAAGGACTCTTAGCAACAGCAAAAGAATTAAGCAATGACATTGGAATGACTTGTGGTCTTGAAAAATGCGCCAAGGTAACTTTTCGTAGAGGCTCCATTCAGAAAACAACAGATATAGAAATTGACATTAATACCACTATTAGAGAGCTGGAACCTGGGGAAACTTAAAAATATCTAGGATTTAGTGAAAGCAATGGAATAAATCATTCTGTTTTGAAGGAAAAGAAACGGAAAGAATATTATAGACGAATAAGATTGATACTAAAGACAGAGCTCAATTCAAAACGATACTTGTTGTTGTCCTTAAGATATGCGTCATTTGTTGTCTCTTCACATCAAGATCCTTCCACGTTTCAATGAAAGATTTACATGAATTATCAAAAATCCCTAAGGAGCTGATTGAGAGATTAATTAATCGCACAGAATGGTACATTGATGAAAGATTGTGAATAAACTAAAGGTATTTATGATGCTTTCTCTCTGCATTATGGTCAATATTAGTTTCAAACCAACACAATGATGTATAGTGTATCTGTGTCAATGGAGAGGAACATCTTGGGACATAAATGGTTTCCAGTTACAATACAAGGGGAGGTAAAGCCTGGCCAAATGACTCAATTTTTAACTAAACTTTTTCCTTTATCGGAGAGTCTCTTTTGAATTCAAATGAGTGCCAAATTTAAAACTATTCTTAACGATTCAAGATGGCGGCTAGGAAACATGATGCAGCTGCAACTCTAATCCTACTAGATGTTGTGGAAGATGAAGATGATCTGGGCGATTATTCTAAGAGAGGTAAAACAAGGGGTTGGATGAGAAAAAGAAGAGAGAAGAATATCTTTGCAGAGTTGAGTGCTGACGATACCGACAGCTTCAAAGAAGTCCTATGTCCAAAGGAGAATACAAATTCATTTTAGCAAAAATTGAAAAGGATAGGAGGCCCAAGTAAATAGTAGGTGGAAATGAAATAATTAATGCAAAAAAAGTTAGCTATAACACCGAGATTTACTGCCACTGTTGAAGCCTACAGATCACTTTGTTGGCAATTTGGGATATTAAAAGCAGCACTATCGTACATAATTGTACAGGTTTGCTAAGCTATTGAAACCCACTAAGCTGAATACATGATTGCTCCAACCACAACGAGAGTGGTTAGCTATTTCTAGAAACACTGGCGAAAGAAGAAATTACGCTAACTACATTGGGGCTGTTTATGGGAAGTATATTGTTATGCAGCTCCCACCAAGCCAATAGGCATTGACTATTGGCATTCTTGATAAACATTGATCTTTTATCTCTTCCGCCATCTCTTCTTTCCAAATACAATCTTCTATCGTTTGCTTAATTCCTCAGTACAGTATGTGCTCTCATTTCACTATATACTACTTGATCTAACTTCTTTAACTCTCCGGCAGTGAATCTACACACATTCATAGTGTTTACTGCGACTGAAATTACTTTACATTATTTGCACATACTAAGTTGATATTATTCACTTTGGTGTTGATCAACATGGAAATTCTTTTCCTAACTTCAGCTTAACATGTTCAAGCACCTTCTTGGTTTTATTCTATCTGGCCCCTCAATTCCAAAGAATTTACATGTTCATTCTCATCTGGGTCTGTACCATTAATCTTTTCTTCTAGCACTTGCAAGCTTTCACCGTTGACCATTTTCGCTCGCCCAAATACAATTTCGGCATGTATCATTACTCCATACAATGCTCCGGTGCCATGACTAGCTTGTACAATAATCTCATTCACATCTTTCAAAACCTTGTGATATCCATGGTATTGCTTTAAAACATCTACAAAAAGCTATGTGGTCGTTTGATAACTCTGTTATACTGGAATTTCTGGTAAACAAACTAACTCGCGAATAGCTGTCTCCTTGTAGGAACCTACTCGAGATCTCAATGTACCTACTTGTGAGCTTCTTTCCTTCACTCCGTATCTCAAGTGATGTTTTCTACTCTTTCATTAGCTGCGAAATTAGATTCATTGTTTCATCCAGTAATTCAATCCATCCATATATTCTCAACATCCAATCATGCTTTACTGTATTATACACTTTTTTATAGTCATAGAATGCTACTGTAAGGCTCCTTTGGTACTTCTTGGCTTTGTATTGTATTGTAGAGCATTTACTTCTTCCACGATATATCTATCTACAAGCAATTGATTTATTGGTACTAGAACATCTTCAACCGCCTATACCTAGTCCTCATCCCACATTTAACCAAAAGGTATCATATGATTATTTTCTGTCAGCTTCATTAATGCTTTTGTTAGTGTTTTCTGAGCAGATTCGAATGTCTTCCCCCGATTAAATAGTATTCCTTCAATTCCTGGAGCTGTCCATCTCTTTCTTTGTTTGAGTTACCTTGTCAAATTCTCAAATGTAACTTGAAACTCATTAACATTTTTGACTTTTAGTTTGAGTTGTCATCCAATGTTTTCATCTGCAACATGCAACGCATATTTCCTTCTTCCCCCATCTAACTCCCCAAAACTCCATAAAACTGCAAATGCTTGGCATTCTTCCTTCATGGGCTCAACCCACCCCTAGTTTTTTGAGAAAACCTTTCAGGCCACTTAGAAACATAATGTTATCCTGCCTTCTTCTCCTGTTTTCTACGCACCTTGGGCAGTTTCATCTAATTGTACCTCAACTTATCTAGCCAAACTCTTTCATATTTCTCCAGTAGGAAGAAATTGTCAAATCATTGTTTGCCTTATTCCTTAGTTCCTAGAGAATGGCGTTTTTTTGGCTGTTGCTTTTCTCCATTGCCTTCTCCAACACAATTCATTGCATGTTCTGGAGACCATCTGTTTCAGTTCATTGACCTCTTTTTTCAACTCGCGTTCCCCAAGATTTCCTCTTTCACTTTCTGTTTTCTTTTTGCCACTTTGTTCACTACCCATATTGTAAGCTTGCACAACTGATACGATCACCATTCCTAATGCATACACTTTATCAATATTTCTGGTATAGTGTTTTCTTTACTTATATATAAACGCAAACTCTTGTTTCCTCTCTCACACATCTGATCATAAAGTCTAATTTAAGGCAGCTTTACTTGGCGCTCCAGTTGCTGCATTGATATACTTGTCATTTTCTCTAATTCCATTATAAAAAATCGTTCTTGTTCCTTGTCTTCTTCAGTCAGCACTGCTCCAGAATGTGCAATTTGTTCAGTTGGTTCTAAAGCCTCAATATCCCTGGCAACTTGCTCCTGATACTCTCCATTTACTATCTCTTCTGATTGCTTATTTTTGTTAACTGATACCATATCCTTTGTATTAACTGCTATCTGATCGTCCCTGTTACCATCTACCATCTCTAATTGCAGTTGTTTCTCCCTTTGCCTGACCAAAATAATGTTCACTACATCTGGATATTTCTTTAAATCTGCAGCTGATGCTCATCTCTCAAGAGTACCTGAGAAGACGCATGATTATTTCGTTCGAAAATAATTCATATTTCACAGGATTTTCAACAGGAGTTTTCCTTCCAGAATTAGAATATGTTTGTTGATTAAAAATAAGGAGTTTTTAGACAGAGATTTTTTCCAACATGTGCAAAATTAAAGGGATATTTAAGCGGCTTTAAAATCGTAAATCAAATACAAGGAGTGTTTAAGAAGTCAAGGAGTAGGACAAGCACTGCAAGATAGGGAGCTTTGTTTGGAACCTGCAACAGCTACCTCGTACAGCTGATATTCTACCAGAGACTTTCCAGTAGTTGGTGCATCAGTGCATATTTTTTACAAAAAGGCCTGCTATTACTTTCATATACAACTGCATACTGTCAAACCCTGAAATGCCAAAGCTACTAGACTCTATTTGTTAATTTCTTTAAAAAACAAGGGTGCAAACCATCAATTTTCAATTTTATTGGAAAAATATCGAACTATAGGCCTAGGTGATGAAAATCAACTGGTGGTCAACAGACATCGGTCATTCAATTCAAATTCAATTCAAGTCAAATTCAATTCAAATTCTACTACTACTTAGTACTTACAACAACATACAAGACCATAATAACATACAATATAACAATAAGCACAATCTAATAATGCAACTAAGTATATTTTGAACAATGTAGTAGAATTCTTTTAAGAGGAGCTCTTAAAGTGGGTAGACTCACGAGATAAGAGCCCCCCCCCCTCCTAGTTGCTATGCATGGTCAATTCATGTGTTTGTCATTTTTTAAAGTCTATGTTGCTTTCTTGTCAAATAGAGTTTATTAGGTGTAAGTTTACCGTTTTTCAAATAAAAACTTGGAAGTAGAATGTCTGAGTTCAACTGGCAAGTTATTCCGTAATGTTGGCCCCATATATTGAATAAATTTTACACCATACTGGGCCGTATTTTTCCTAACCAAGAAAAAAATCACCACGTACCGATTGTCTCGTTTCGAAATGATGAATGTATGAATTTCATGAGAAGAAATTATGAAAGCAGACTGGTGCTATCTTATTGGTTGATTCAAAAACAAATGTTAACAATTTCAGCTTAAACATATCAGATAGCCTACGTAATTTTAACTCTCTAAAGATAGGAAGAGAATATGCTAGATAGCTTTGATTTGAAATTGCCCTGACAGTTTTCTTTTGCATTTTAAATATATAAGCTCAGTACATGGCGTACAAGCTTTACCCCAGACAATAATACCGTATTGACGAAATGAAAGAAACAGAGCATTGTACAGAATCACCAATGCGCTTGTGGTGAGGAGGAGGTTTCTAACTTTGAAAAAGATTCCACAAGTCTTGGCTAACTTTTTTGTAAGTTCACTGAGGTGACATTTCTAACTAAGGCGTTCATCTAACAAAATTCCTAAGAACATAACATATTTAGCTCTAGAAATATGATTTTTATCTATTTTAATTGACAGACAAGAAGTAATTGTAGTAGTTGTAGAGTGGAAAATAATACAAATGGATTTACTGACATTCAATATGAGTATATTTCATCAAGCCAACCTTTAACTTACTTTATTTCATTGTTTACCTTTTTACAAAGGTTACAAAGTGTTTCCGATTCAAAGTAAATACTAGTATCATCGGCGAAAAGATAAAATTTCAGCTTTTCTGTAGCACTGGGTAGATCATTAATAAAAATCAATAAGAGTAGTGGTCCAAGCACTGATCCTTGAGGGGCACCACAAGACACTCAATAGATCAGAGTCAGACCCATGAATTGAAACATATTGAAATCTATCCGTTAAGTAAGATTTAAACCATGCAAAGGCATTCCCTCTAATACCATAGCATTCCAGCTTATAAAGTAGAATATCATGATATACTGTGTCAAAAGCTTTTCTAAGTCAAGAAATATACCAAAACCAAATTTTTTATAGTCAATTGTATTCCTGATAGTCTCGGTTAAACTAATCAATGCACGTTCAATTGAATGCTTTTCTTGGAAACCAAATTGGAGAGGGCATATTATATAATTCTGTGTTACAAACGAATATAATCTCTTGCAAAATATGTCTGCAACTTGAAGCAAATTCTGGGTCTCCGTTGTTTGAATAAAGAGACAACTTTAGCAATCTTTAGTTTACTAGGGAATATACCTGTAGTAAAAGATTGATTTATAAGTTTGGCTATATAGTTTTCTAATATTTTTAACAAGCTAACTAGAATGCTGTTTGGACCAATAGAGTTTTTTGAATCAAATTCTCGACTTCTAGGTGAGTGACTGGTTGAATAAACATTGACTTGCGCTTTTTCTTAATAATGTAGTCAAGAGGTGATTTTGGAGTTCAAGATACAGTTTTGCCTATCACTTAAGACATCAGGAATTTCAGATGGATCTGAAGTCGCTACTCCATTTTCATTTTTGTATTTTTTTTTGCTAGATGAAGTGCAACTTTTATTAGACATAGTTGATTTAATAGCAGACCATAGCTTGTTCCTATTTCTGAAAATTTGTAGTGAAATAATTTTGAAAGTAGGTTTTCTTGCTGTTTCTTATTTCAGTTGCTACTCTATTCCTGAATATTCTATTAACTTCCAATTATTCCTAGATCTACCTTTTTCATTTTCTTAATAAAAGATCATTCTTTGAATTCTGTAGCTAATCCATGTCTGTTGTTTGAAATCTAGTTCCTATCTACTACATTGTTTAACTGGTACATGACATTCAATGAGTAACTTAATTTCTTGAAAAAATTTATTATAATTCCTTTCAACATCAGCGCTGTTATCAACATAGCTAAATTCCATGCAGCTAAAATCTTCAAGAAAAGCTCTCTCACAGAAGCATGAGTAGTCATATTTAAATGCATCTGATTTAGCATAGTGCATGTTAGCATCCTTAAGTATTAGAAATTGTGGAAAATGATCAGAAAATTGATCAAAAATGTTTCCACTTACTATTTGAGTACTGAGTACATTGGTAAATATGTTATCAATAATTGTTGATGATTGGAAACTTATCTTATAGGATGATCTATACCCGGAGGATCGTTGTTAGAAAGAAAAAAATTTATGAAATCATTTACAGATATATTTGAATGATACTTTAGTAAGTCCATATTAAAGTCTCTTATTAAAAAAATTGTTTACTAGTCAGTTTAGGAAAGAGTGAAGTAAAATAATCAAGTAATATATCTATATCTGAACTAGGGTGGCTATAAACACAACCAATGAGAAAGTTCTTAGCATTTTTATTCTCTAGTTCAACCCAAACTACTTCAAAACTATTAAAATTAAAACTAAAATCAGGCCTTACTCTAGATGCCAAAGAAGTCTTAACATACAAACCTACCCCCTCCCCCCATTTTGATTTGTTGATTTTGTTTCATAATGGCAGTAACCATTTCTGTTGATATTATCTAGCATGTCACTTTGAGTTGAGTTCCATATTTCAGATACACCAATAATATCGATATCAAAAGACAAAATCATTTGAGATCAAAGGTTAACAATGTCATCACAGTAAAGAGAAAGACTCCTAATGCTTGAATGAAGAGTAGAGAAATCATGCCCATTACATTGAATAGATGTAAATTCAGATACACTATAATATTGTGAGAAGATCGTTTGTGGTATTTGTTCATTAATGTCATAATCAGTCGAATAAGGAAGATCTGTCAAGTCTGAGCTATAAGTAAAGGTAGCAAGTCCAGCAGTGCATGGGGGAATTCCTTGGGGTTCGGCTTCCAACATTAAGTAACAACAACGAAAACTCAACAGAAAATTAAGAATAAAACTATGAGAACTTAAAGTTCTACTCTCTACAAAAAAATGCAAATTTGGGTAAAACACAAGCCAATCAATAGCAGTCAGACCAAGTGGCATTTTAGAGTATGTGTGCAACCTCCTGGTTGTCAATAATCTATGAATCTTTTGAAAGTGGATTGGAACCACTCTCTCTTCTCACTAATCAACTTGTCTAAGTCATTTAAGTCATCAAACTAATGATAATCTCCAGTTTGGAAAAGGCGGATACAAAAATTGATATCAGCAAATGCAAAAGAGTTGTTACGTTTATCTAGTGCTTCATTTGCTTTTCTGAAAAGTTCTCTGCGTCTGTTAGTAAGATCTAATTTAATCTTATACCTGTTGCTATTTTTCCGCGCTTTATAGAACATAGTTGCGTGGCGCCATGTTGTTAAACGAATTATCATTTGCCTGACTTCCTTTCCGTTGATCTTTATGACCTTCCCAACTCTGTGAGCCCGATCTATCACAGAGTGAGGAAGATCAACCCCAATTTCATCTAAAAAAGTTTTGACTTTTGCCAGGCAATCATCAACCATTTCTTTGTAGCCATGTGGTGGTAGTTTGATCCCATTTAAACGTAAGCAAAGCCGACGTTGATATTGTTCAGCTCCATCATTTGCATCTTGTAGCCTTAATAGCTTCCTTTCCAAATCTTCATTTCGATTTTGCATGCTTTTGATTTCTGACTTCTGTTCATCAATTATCTTGCGACGTTTTTCTCGAGTGCATCGAATTTTTCTTGCAGACGTGCATGTATACCCTCAATTGTGATATCTTCCGGTGGAGGTAGCTCTGTAGAAGGCACCTCAGATCATTTTCCGTAGCGTGGTTTCGTCATACTTGTTGATCGCAAATGAAGTAAAGATTATATTTCCAATGTCTATTTCATTAATCCTTTATATCATGGTACTGGTCGGAGAGCTATCAAAAAACGTCCGCCATGTAACGATGCACAACAGCAACGTCATTTCTCAAGATTCAAAATGCTATAACTTCTGATATTTCTTGCTGACATGGATTTCCTTTCCAATTTAAGGATCAGCAAAATACATAGGAAATTGGAGGGAGTGGAATTTCAATATTTACAGGCTTCAACCTACTGTACAGCCAATCTGCTAGTAAAGTCAATTGTTGGTGGACTCTTGATGACATTTTTAACAGGGTTCCACTGTATATTAGTCTCTCTAGTAGCTTTTGAAGCAATCTCAAAGCCAAGAGAAATTATCAGAGCAAATTTCAGCAACTGGCACTTAAAAACACTCCAGCAACTTGACAGGCAGAAAATGCATATTAGTAGTAATATAGTATGAAGTCTATTCAAAACAACTCTAAATGATTTTGTCAAAAATAATAAGTGGAAAAAACTGAAATGAACCTACTTGAATAATTTTGAATCTCTGAAAAAGTCTTCTTCATATTGCCGTATACCATTTATACTGTCATTTATGTTCCCTAATGTGAAAAAATTAACTTAAAACGGTGAAACACAACAGAGGCAAAGATAGTGAGCATTCAGATGCTAATAACATGCTAATAAAATTCTTGCAACTAAAAGCAATTCTATATTCACGAACGCTATCTTTAAAAAAGTATCAAAAGTGGTTTAATAAAAGAAATATTTCCATGATTAACATTATTAAGATTAGCAATTATCACAAAAATAAAAGGTGATTGATTATTACCAAGGAAAGTCGTCACAGCGTTAATCTTGGAGCAAGTCACTATGCTTGCAGACTCTTTTCTAACAAATAAATACTTAATTCAACATTGCTTTTAGGGGTGAGGCGATTTAAATCGTTCGACATGGATAAGACAATCATTTTTATCAGAAATTATGCATTAATTAACTGGCATTCCAAGGACTGTTGGTGCAAGAAATGACTCTGGATGATAGAGAATCCTATTTCAGGTACATATATTCCTCATTTATTTACTCTTTTTAAATGCATAGCACTAGACAGCCAGTACGGTAAACTTTTCTCCGCAAAACATTTTAACTGAAACTTTATTTTCCAGGTACGTAAGAATGTCTCCTGACTCTTTTCAATAGCTGCTCCATGTTGTTGATCCTGCGATATCAAAGCAAGACACAAAAATGCGAAAGTCGATTATTAATTTTTGTTCAAACTTCATATATAAAATCTCGCTATATACTACAAGTGCAAATCTCACTAAAAAGAGGATCTGTACTTCGTTGGTTTACAAAAAATAATCATAGAAATAACAATGATAAAAAAAGCTATAGTTTATACAATGCTGTGTCAGTAAGAGAGGAGTTCTGAGTCAGTCCATGGTTTGTTTCTCATGCAAAAAACGTAATATGTATGCGTTAATTGATGATGGTCGTATTCATTGTTATACAGCTGAAGTGAGGTTTTTCAATGCCTAGCTCTTTGCACATATCGAAAAATGATTAAGATGCTTGACCAAAATAACTAAGAGAACTTGTTGATAAGTTTATAAACTTTACTCTAAGATATGTGTTTTCAAAATGTGTTGGGAGAGGTCCATACTTAATCTCCTTTCGTTGAGAATTACGTTCAAGGTTAGTTTCAAAGCCGACTGTTAACTCTATAATATAGAGGCATTTATCTTCTATACTTAGAAGTATGTCAGGATGAAGACTTTCACTAGTTAGAATAGATGGCGAGAGGTAGCCTCGTAGATCTACGTATAGTTTAGATGTTTTTAATGACGGCAATGTCTGGGACAGGAACTTTAGCACTGTATTGTGCCTCCATGTACATCGACCTTGTTCTAAATACGATTTGCATCCAGAAAAAACATGGAGGAGCGACTCGGACTGAAGGCAGAAAGAGCAATCAGGTGTAGTGGCAAGTTTCTACATGTAGATGTTTTTCTTATTAGCAAGAGTATTGTTTAAATATCTAATGGTGAAATACAAATGTTAGTAATGAGGTTTCTTTGAGCTTTAGACAACAAGGAATTGAGTCTCTTCAGGGATTTCTCAAGAAGGATTGATAGTATGAAGCCTTAAGATGGTAGCTTAATTTCAAGCTTTTAAGCGTGATCAGCACGGCCAATTTTTAGGACATATTTTGTATTTTAATACGTGTCATACTGGATGCTAGTTCCACAATTGGTGCTGTTCCATAACTTTGTTATAGCATTATCCTTGGAAGATTTCAGAGCTGAACATAAGGCAGTTTGGCATTGCGTAAATTTAACAGATGGAAGTTGAAACGAAAGGCCAAAATTATTGTGTGAGACAATGATGGCAATTAGTATTGTAGAGATGGGAAGGTCTAACCACTGGTATACTTTGTGATGACATTGTCAAGATGTTCACAGCTGGATGTTTTAGACAAATCTGCCACAATTAGTACAATTAGATGCCAAGATAGTTTGGATAGAACATAGCGATGATAGAGTAACAATTTGTTTTTGGGGTGAATATGCAAAGAGTCCACTGCTTGTAACATGTCATGACGTGAAGATAAATGGAATCTCTATGATCTTTGTTATTCATTTCGAAGTTGAAGAAGCGGCCAAGGTATTTCAATGATTCACCATCCTTGAAAGTTGGAACGCTCTTAGAGTTGACGAGGAGTTTTGGTTGGAATTGCAGAGAGTGAGTAGAAAACGTTTTATTATTATTAACAATTTCTTTAATTTTGGCTAAAGCACAAAAATATAGCCAACGAGCAAATCAACACCAACACAGTAAAAAAGAAGTTATTACACAGATCATTTAAGAGAAAAAAAACTATAAAAACCCTGCTTCATTGCTAAAAATATTGTATAATCTACAGATGCTAGTATTTCCTTTCCATTTTATTTTCTGTATGTACCTTTTAAATGGTAATCCATGTACTGAATACTTTCAATTTCAAATCGATCTCGGCAGCTGAAAGGTTGTGCGTAACAATCCATTTCCTAGCATATGGTAGCAGCCATCAGTCACTTTCCTATAGCTATAGAAATGGAAATTCGACGATTTCTGGTATAATTAATAAGACTTGTCTCGCTATATGGATTGGTTTACAGGAACAGTATTTGCGACCACCAAATACCCCAGGTGTGGATAAAACTGCTATAGATTCAGGGCGTCCACCAGAGTTTTTCGCAATTTTATGTGATTTATGTGTTTTCACTTTTCAACATATATCCATTCTGTCCGACGCAGACCTTTGTGACGGTGCTATCGACAAAGGATGTGTTTTATGTGTTTTCACTTTTCAACATATGTCCATTCTGTCCGACGCAGACCTTTGTGACGGAGCTATGGACAAAGGATGTCCATAACAAAGGGGAGATGGTAAAGGGAAAAGGGACATCCGCATAAAACTAACCTGATTTACCATCGCCTCAAATTGAGAAACGGCTTTAAATGATTATACAAGGAAGGACAGAACAAAAACACGCTGCCATAGACCGTAAACTAAAATATATACAGAAGCATGCTATTTTGCCATGAAAACAGGACTTAAATATTGCTAACAAAGAAAGGAAATGAAATACGGGGTTTGTAAAAAAAATCAAATTTCCTTAGACTGAATAAGATGGGGATCCTAATAAGGTGGGAGGTAAAATTAATAAGTGGAGGGGACGTTAACTTGGCACCTGAGAGTATCGCAGCAGAGTGAAAAAGAAAATTAATAAGAAAACTATAAAGGAAACACTAATTTACATCAATCGAAAAAAAACATAAACAGTGCAATCCCAGGGTTTATTCCAATGTTCCCTCTAAACTGCGCGCCTGCGCAATCGCGCACTGCTCCCGCATTCTCCGCGCACAGCAAACCTATGCAGCGCATAAAATAAAATCCAACCTGAATTGTAAATAAATTAAACACATTACAATTTATTCTGTACCGTTTTGCAATGCAACTCAATGAGTGGCAGCCTGCCACTGACAAGTGACAACAAGCGGTAACTACAGATAAAACTATGACTAATACTATCCAGCCAATGATATGATGCGGTTCACATCATGTGTGTTTACTTACGCTGCATAAGTAAATGTTAATGACATTGATTGGCTGCGTCAGTTACGCAGTTAATGATTGATTGATTGATTGATTGATTGATTGATTGATTGATTGATTGATTGGCTGCACAGCCAATCAGTGTCATTAATAGCACTTCATACATACGTGCTTGTGTTTTGCAGGTTAGCATGTAGCTAACGGTTCGGTGGAGTTCGGTGGAGAGATAAATGCTACTGCCAGCCAGCCCTTCATCATGGCAAAACGAACGGGCTGTGGCACAGCCACTCAAAAAGCCAAAATAAAAAAGAAATGCGGTTCTTTTAAGATGGAATGGCTGTCGGACTATGTGCGAATAGAAGAAGAAGAGGTAAAACTGGGTGAGATTTTTTCTTTTTCGAGTGAGAAAGGGCTGCTCTGCAAAACATGTTGCCAAGCCAAAATAGCAAGCGAGTTTTCGGAGGGAAAAGTGTGGACTGAATGGAAGTTGGACTACCTCAAGCGTCACACTCAGCAGAAAAGTCATTTGAATGCTGTTGGAATTGTACGAAGACGCAAGATGGGAATGGGGATCGGTACATTATTGCAGGAGAGTGCAATAGACCGAGAGAAGAGGAAGGAGCTGTCACACAAAAAGAAATCCGACCCCGGGCAAGTCAAAGTGCTCATCGAAAATATTCTACTCGCCATCAAAATGAATGCATCAATGCTGTCGGTTCAACAAATCCACGATCACATGGCAAAGTATGTGAGTATACTGGAAAGCTGGCGAAGTAAAAACTATGCCTTTGAATTTGTGAACGCAATCAATGAGATAGTGCAGAATGAGACCATGTGCAATGTTAAAAATGCACCCTGGCATACCCTGATTGTAGATGAGAGTACAGACATAACAGTGAAGAAAATGTTAGTCCTGTATATCAAATACAGGGAGAAAAATGACGTCAACTATAAAACTGTGTTCGGTGGCATCATCCAGCTGACAGCATGCACTGCTCACGATATTGTGCAGGCAATCACTCAGTTTTACTCCAAGCATGGACTGGACCTGCAGAGAATGGTGATGCTGACCTCCGATGGCGCCTCAG
>WIPJ01000110.1:223941-251141 GCA_018155075.1 Cassiopea andromeda
ATATATATATATATATATAATCTCATTCACTATTTGGCAATCCCAGTCCAGCACCAACTTTTTTCCAGAATTCGTTAAGAAACGGTGAAGATCAAATAAAGGGGGAGCCCTGCTAACAGTGGGAGGTTGGAAACTATTTCCATAAGAAGAAAAAATTTGATAAGATGGGTATTAAAGCATTTTGAACATTTAGTATGGTTATGGAATTTTGCAAGCACTTTCTGCTTGGGTATACAAAGATTAAGTACACTCAAAGATTTGCTTCTGCCCTGGTACCTGGCATATTTAGTAACTGCTATCTAGGCTCCATTGGATTACTAACAGTGATGTAGCTATGAGTTTGGAGCTTAGTTGAATGAAAAATGAAAAAGAGCCATTGTCTAAATGATAATAAGTTGTGAACTAATCTGAATTAAATTGTGGTGGAAATTAAGTGGTTGTTGTGCTCATCTAACTCTTTCCTTCAATAAATGCCACTTCAATAATGAGATGGCTAAACAGACACTGCTGATAGATGATATGATAAGTGAAGCAGGACGTCTTATAAAAAGCTTGAACCACTTAGTGGAAAAACTAGTGTCAACATTTACAGGGAAAATTATCAGTCCCTAGGCATCTTAATGCTTCTATAAGGCATCACTATTTGCTCCCATAAACACACATTGCCATCATATAATTCCTTGCACAAATCACCTCTACCTACTGCCTGATATAAGAAAATGATAAAGTGATAGAGAGACTTTCAAACGAGGGAGGGAGAGAGAGTACAATAATTTATGATTTTTTCTCAACAGATTTCTTAATTGCTAGGCTAAGATATATATCCATACAAGTGGCATGATGTTTTCTATGTATACAGAATCCTTGTGCATCTTCGGAACAGACCACCAAGCCTTGCCATGAAATAAATTATCATATGCTAATAAATTATCATATAGCAGCTATAATATACAGTACAGTAACAATATATCTCTAAAATATCTTGCTACTCTGCTGGATTTTAAAGCTTGATAGAAAAATATTTTGAAGTACTATCGTCTAGCAACTGCTTTTCATATTGAGCTTTGATCCTTCAATAGCATACTGCACTTGAGAACTTTTGCTGTCCAGTGTCATGCCTACATGCATTCATAAGTATAGCCATACTTATGAATGACACCTCCTCATGCGTCTGTCTTTCTCGGCATTACTCGACCTATGTTTTATACATTCTTCTTTGAGAGGCTCATCATTTGAACGCGTAGCATTTTCATACCATCAATCATCTCCTCACTTATGGGGACAATGTGGGTCCCACCATGCTTAAGTGCGTATTCTTTCATAAGACGTAATCCAACTATTGT
Organism: Cassiopea andromeda; assembly: GCA_018155075.1. Classification (NCBI taxonomy): domain Eukaryota; kingdom Metazoa; phylum Cnidaria; class Scyphozoa; order Rhizostomeae; family Cassiopeidae; genus Cassiopea; species Cassiopea andromeda. The sequence continues at coordinate 225,285 of WIPJ01000110.1, forward strand.
CTCCTAAATCAGATTGCTCCTTTCACATGTCACAGTATTTTTATTGTCAGACAATGGCCTCTCCACTGAAGTATTGCCACTAGCAACGCTCAACAATGCCTTCACAACTGGTTGGAGCTTTGTAAACTTCATACTACCAGAGGCAGTTATAATTTCAAACACTACGCGAGAATAGTGATTGACTCTTTTGCATTGATTTGCCTTCTTCACGTTTCCCTCAGATTTGACCATGTACAACCTCCACTGACCCTTCACTTGAGCTAGGCCACTTTCTGGTATCACATGAAGAACCAGTTTGGCAAGCTTTTCAATATTGTAAATGCTGTTTCCATGGGTCCGTGCACCTGGATGCAAGCGAACGGCATTGAGAAGTACTAGGTTGTCCAGCAAAGTCTTCGTTGCAGTTGCTTTGTTTTCGCAATATAAAATGAAGCATCTTCTCCTTCTCTTTCTTTTGATTAAAGGGACTAAGATTTTTCAGCAACCTCTCAGTCTTTGCACCAACCTCTACTTTCTCAAGAGGGAGATGTATATCCTTATTCTTTGCTACAACCAACTGGAGCAGAGATTTTCCACTCTTTCCATCTATTTCACGAGAGATCACATATCGCTTCAGGATAGACACAAGCAGACTCTTCAATTTAGTAAACAGCAATAAATCAGAGGGCCATCACCCTGAAACCACAGAAGGAACTTATGGCGCAGGTACATCTATGGCAAAAGCCACTTGAACAAGGATGCGATTTTCAACCTTATACTTGCCCATAATACGGTCATATCTTTCGTTTTGGAAGTGTAGCGCTTACAATCTTTCTTCTAAACTGGAAGGAAGTTACTGAAATATGACTTTGCTGAATGCTAGTGCTCTTCCACTTTAGTTAGAACTGGGACTACTGTGAGCTATCGACACTCCACAAGGCACTGGAACATAGAATTAGAATCCCCAAGCTCTTCAGCTACCCTTGCAATGTCTTCGCACTTACATGGAGCAACTTTGAACCATCCATGAAGATCAACAGCCAAACTTTCCACCTCTGACGCATACTTCACACACCCATAGTGGAAGGCTTTGTGCACAATGTGGAGAAAACAGACAACCAAAGACAAAATACCGGAAAAGCCAAGAGAGATAAGTCTCTCATTCATCTTTCCCCAAAGTGACTTAGTAATATTCGGGCCATCTATGGATAGACTGAGTAGAAGCTTTGTGTCCACCAATCGCATCGCATCATCGAATCGGTTTTCTCAGCCTCGCAGCCAGCATGCATTAGAGTCCCGTGTAGTTGGTGCTGCGCATGTATGACTCCTCTCTTAGCGAAACCATTGATATAATATTTCTTGTTTGTTTAGATTAGACACTAAGTATTTGCGTTAGCAGCACATTGTTCGTTTAGTTCATACATGCACTTTCTTCTGAATCAATTTCCTTGCGTGTATCCACACCCAAACCTACGTAATATTTATGCTGAATTACGATTGGGTTTTATTTGAAGAATTCGTGTCTTGAAGAGTATTTATAAAACGTAGTAAAAATGAGATTAAGATTCGAGAGACAATAATCAATGAATCTGCTAATATAATAAAAGAGCCTTTTTCTTGAGTTTTTCTGCTCGTAACAGTGTTCATAGAAACAAAGAGAACGAGATATACGAAAGTCTCAACATATACCTTATCACACATATCACAAGCTTTGGCGTGACCAAAAACTATGAATCGAGATATTTTGTTAAACCAGTAGAATCGTTCTCTAACTTATAGCGAATAAGAATATCCATTTCCTTGATGACATGTTCGGCTGTTGTTTCATCCATTTCAAGGGTTCGCATATTGAAAGATAAATTGATATCTTTCGCCAGCTCATCATGTATCACTGGACCAAGACCGTGTCACACAGAATATGAAGCTTTGGTATGGCCAACACCAAACTTCTCAGCCACATTACAGTCTAGAAACATGCGTGCAAACAAAACGACCAAACTTAATCTTCTGTTGCAAGTTTACATAACCAAATGATTTTAGCTTCCATGACAGCTCTGTTCATTGGCTTTGATGAAGCCATCCTATCATGCCCAGGAAGGAACATTTTCTGTTTGTTTGGGTCTGGATTTTTTTTCCCAGTTCATCTTGCGTCTTTGTGATCTGGTATGCTGGTTTGCTTGGTGAATCCCATTCTGCCCATACGGTACTCCTTTTCACATAGGCAACACTACAAAACTTTTCCTTTAGTAGTCCATTCTCCCACGACAGCGTCAAGAATATCATTCCTTTTCAAAATATCCATCAGAACTAAATGCTCAACTAACAATGAACAGGCACAAGGATTTACAACTGCGCAGAAGGACCTAAATTTCACAGACAGCAAGAGAAGTGTTGTGAACGACCAAGCTTCACGTGGCCTTATATTTCGGACGCAAGAGTTTAGTCTGATATTTTATGCATGATATTTGTGAAGTCGTGAGATTTCATGGTTTTGCTAACTTTTACACATGTCTCCATTACGTATAGCCTCAATGTCCCTGCAGATATTGAAAGTAGCAGATTTTGAGTATCTAATGACTTCTAAAATTTTGTAATAGCTTTATCCGTTATGGCAAGAAAATACTATTCCCAAACTCTGTTTGTAAATAGATTATTTTGTGCTTATCACTAAAATCTTGAGCAAAACTCCATAGCTTTTGCTTACAAAACGATAAAGTAGATGATTTCGGAAATACCGAGAGCTGCAAAAAGTCTGGGGGAATTCCGTGCACCGATTTTCATGCAAAAATGCATTAGAAATATGCAAGCAACTATTTCTCTGAACGAATTTCTAACGAAATTCGAAAATTTGCAGAAACTGTCATGATGAGGGCAGCGTAAAACTGTCGCAGAAAATTTGGAATACCATACTGAAAGCTGGTGCTACATATATTCTCTAAGATTTAACACTTATAAATGACATCAATAAAGGGTTTGGACATGTCCACACTGCCGAGATAAATTTAAACATTTTACTATCAATGTAAATTTTTTCCGAATATATCTAATAATATGTCTTTTACGTCTGCATTTCTGATAAATGTGTCTATTTTATGTGTTTATGTCTTGTTATGTCTTTTGCGTCTTTTATATCCCCTGGTGGATTGCCTGCTTTCTTTCTTCGCACCCATATTTCTTTCTCAAATTTCAGAATGCCACTTCAGCTGATTTTCCTGTCGGAAAAGATCATGCTTTGCTACAAATCTGAGTGTCATGAAATGTACAATAGTTTGTGTGGTTTTCACTTGGCAAAACGTCTTTTCTTGTTAAAACACAGATAACAGTTGTGTCAAGCCAATACTTTTTTCTTTCTGTCTTTAAAAAACCTATCTATTTTGCAATAGAGAACTGTGTATTTTCTCACAGCCTCTGCAAGTAATTATGCTGTCATGCTTCCATTATGCTGCTAAAACTTTTCCCCCATGATTACACTTTCAACTTATGTCACAATACGTCTTGTGCATGCTGCTGACAACATTCACACTATACAATTTGTGAAGCAAGAGTGAAGCAACGGTGAAGCAGACGGAGAGATGAAGCAAGTTTATCAATTCTTTTTGATATCCTTGCATCAACGTATGCTTCATGCTTCACTTTTGCTTCGCTTGCTTCAAGGACGTTCACACGCGGCTTGCTCCTGCTTCTGCGTCTGCTTCACTAGTGTGAACCAGGCTCGAAACACTAAGCATCCGTTGAAGCAAAAATATGAAAAAATTTGATAATCTTGATAAATCTCTGCGTCTGCTTTGCTTCACTTGCTTCACTCCCTTGCTTGACAAACTTCGTAGTGTGACAGTTGCCTGCAGCATATGCAAGGTCCTTTTCAAAACAGATATAATGCCTAGTTATGAAAGAATGAAAACTTGAAGAGAAAGCATCCTCCCCCGTGTACAGATATTTTGATAAAAAGAAGCCAAAAAGTTCGTTTTATATTGTATGGTAGTCAGCATTGAATTAACGCTCCATTTCTAATTGTTTGAATACATGCGAAAACGGGTACAAATTTATCGGATTCAACCTTACAGCCCACTGAAAAATGGATACTTTGAAATATAGTGCAAAGAGCGTACTTCTGTTAAAACTGAAAATTCAAAAACCCATCGTTCTAGTGAAAGCACTTCGACAAGGCAGAGAAAAATACGAAATAATCTGCGAAGGGGCCTTTGTTCGCTATATGTACAATTTCTCCCAATAGTCCTTGGAACACCAATCCATTAATGCATAATTTCTGATGAAAATGACTTTCTTATCCATGTCGAACAATGGAAATCCCGCTAAAACTCATGTTAAATTAAGTTTTTATTAGACAAAGAGGGATCTATTAATTCTGCACTTTTTTATTGTCATTAACTAAACTTGGTAAAAACCTTCTGAACAGGGGTTGTCAAATGCTATAGCATTATATTCATTCATCCTTTGCGCATTCTGCTTATGAATGGACAATACCTAACAGTCGAGAGCACAAGTGTATTGCAAAGAATACATCTCTTGTCCTGAACTGAATAGTCTGCTACTCAAAAAATGCGCTAGCTTAACTGCATTCTTTGCGCAGAGTACATGTATATGTTCAGCGAAGTGCTGAACGATCGCTGAACATAGGGAAGACGAAATTCAAGTTCTTGAGTGTAATGAGCAACCACTAGTACTCGACATGACGTTCAATTTAGTTGGACTTTTCAATAACCGCTCATAGTGGATCTGAAATCCGACAATAGCAACAGTCGCTGCATGCATCAACACCTAGGAAGACAAGGCCTGCCACCAATTCTGATGCAAAAGTGCATTTAGATCAAACTAGAACTTATGTGCAACAATATTATCCTGTGATGATGCTTCACAATTTACTGTAGATGGTAAACTAGCAAAAGGAAAGCAAGAAACATAACCTCCTGAAAGATGTTAAGTGATATTCGAAAATAGCAAAAGAGCAACTCAATGCCACAAAATTCAATTTGGAGAAGCAGTTCATTCATAAAACAACGGAAGAATCCAAAATTGGCGCTTCCCTTCCAGTTTCTGTAACTAAGTTCATGTTATACTCAACGTGCGGGTTAGTTAGAGGTGGCCTCAGAGAGACTGTTGACTTCAGTATTGACGTGAATAATCTGAAGCTGAAGAAACACAAGTACTTAGTAAACTTAAGGCCTAACTTAACAAACAAACAAATAAACAAAAAAGTCAGCAATAGAAATCAATAAGCGATAGAAACCAATAAGCAGTAGAAACTGATCATTATAAAAATTATAATGTAACTCACATTGCCCAAAACTCCTCTTTAAACTTTTGGAAATAACTTGAAGCAGAGCAAATCATAAAGAATGTCTTCATAAGCTTATCCCCACATTACCCTTTTGCGCATGTTTGTCCACAAAAACTTCAAGCGAAATGGAAGCTGAGCTCTATCTCTCAACAACATATAGGAATATTTAATCCTTCAATCGCGATAGAAAAGCAATTGCGAAAGCGTGACTCTATTATGCAAGCCTTATCTTATCGATCAATGGGCTAGTTGCTTATAATATGGGTTAGTCTGAACAGTTTGCCTATGCTAGTTTCCTACTATTCCTTTAAATCAAACATTGACTTGTTGAAATATGATTCCATACACGAAAATGAATGATTTCATAAAACGCAATACGTAAAATGGAAGAGAAAATACTTTAGGCAGAAAGATGCTTATATGCCAATTATAAATGGGCAAGTCAAAATGGACATAAACTTAAGAAATTATCAGATGATGTGTGACAACTTGCATAAACGTTTTTTTATAAGAAAAGTTTATAACAGAATGAGGCTCAAATGGTCCAAATCTTAAGAAAATCTTAAGATAATCACGAGGCTTAATTTCCAAAATTCAAAGTTTTTATTGGCCAAAAATCGATAGTTCGTTGTTACTGCATTCTAAATGTTAAAGATAGAATTCAAACTCAAGCATGCCATATTAGTAACAAAAGAGTAAATCATTCTAGCCAGCTTATTTCAGTAAAAGTTAAGACAAATTTAAGAAAATCTCATGCTCTATTTCGGGAAAAGTTAAGAAAAATGAGGCTCAGGCAAAATGACGATTTTTTGTAAAAAATGGGGGAGTCCTCCGCCTAAGAGGGACTAGAACTGTATTTTGTCCATAAATACCAGATATTTAGAGCTTCCTTTAATTAAGACTTCTGCTAACTGTAATTGATTTCAGTTTCTCCTAGGGAGTATGAGTTAATGAGAGTATACTGCAATATAATTAGGCATACCTGTTCCACTGACAACAGCATAATATCCTAGTGCTTTCATTGGAAATAGTTTCCCTGACAAAATTTGCTTAATCTAAAATCAATAAGAAAAAATCTACATAATATTTAGGGAAAATGAGATATTGATCAAATTTGAGAGAAAGCAGAGATTTAGAGTGTAACCATGGTTCAAAGCAATTGGGATCAGGATCATCTTCTGCGTCAGTACATGCTGAGGTCCATTCACATCAATGAACACAATTCTTCCTTCATGTGGGAATATAGTTCACAGAAAATCAAAATAGCGGCAAAATGCTTGCATAAGCTTACATCCGAACTTATCAAGAATTAGAAGTATAGCGCCATTTGATAGGTTTAACAACTCTCCCAGAGAAATACATAGATAAATGGGGACAGCAAAGGCTAGAGAAGTATAAGTAATTCCGTTATGTTTCGAGGAAGCATCTAGCTTGCGAACATATTTCTGTGTTAGCAGCACACAAAGTGTGAGTTTATACTCTCAGGCGGTTATTTTCTTGAGAGGAAAAGGTCACCCACGTCTATCTCTACAGGCAACTATTGTGTCAGAGGTGAATATTGGCTTTGATTAGAGGAGGTGGCTAAATGAAACTGTATACTGAGAGGAAACATTCGGTAAATCAATTGCTGAAATTGATTGCTGGCCATTAACGGACTTACATGCACAGTTTTTTCCTCTTCAACAGATATTATTTAATCTCTTTACACTTCTCGCACTTGATTTACTTTATGTTCAAGTCAGGCATCTTTTCAAATGTCTGCTAGACCAGTGTTCACCATGCGTGGTCCCCTCATAATATATAATGTGGCGCAAGCAGAGGAAAAAAATGATAGAAACCTGTAGTAACAGATGTCTTGGTATGCAAGAGTGCCTATCTATCAATGACCACAGTCTGAAACTGGCTCTCAATCTATGACCTGTGCCTAAAAGCTATCATGCATCTATGATCTGAGTTTGGAAATGCCCTTCTTTAAAAAAGGACTGGAAGACCCAGCTACATACATTATATATATATATATATATATATATATATATATATATATATATATATATATATATATATATATATATATATATATATATATATCGTGATTGCTTTTAGAATCACATAGAAGCTCAACAACATATACATTAATTTCTTTCATTCAAAGAGTCCTCAATTAGCTTATTCATTTTCCTCCACTGATCATGCTATTTCCAACAGTTGAAAAGCAATGATTGTTGAGCTTGTCAGTGACTGCTGTAAATTTTGATAGACAGTTACAAACAGTTTGGTAATTCATTTTTTCTATCTTGGCTCTACTTTGGTTTTCTCAATACAGCTGTGGCTTTTTATTCTTTTTCAGTTTGCTTTTTAAAAAAGAAGACCTCTGCGGACGTTTCTAGTTAAAAAATATGTCTTCAGTTGAAACAGAAAAACAGTACAATGCCGGTGCAATGGCAATAGTAGACAATGGCAGGGACGTCACGAGAATTTGTTAGACAGAGGCAAACTCCTCTTACGGGGCTAAGATCTGTTTAGCACGGTATATTATCTTACGACAGAGGCTAGCATGCTTATGAGGGGGTTGTATCTTGAATGCTTTCCCCTAGCAACAAACTGGTCCGTCAATGGTAATAATGGTTGGTAAAACAGCGATAACAACTGTCAACGGTGGATTGAACGCTTTTCAATTGTGCGTCCGTTAAAATGAACAGTTCATACCTCAACTTGTCAAAACCACCTGGATAATTTACACCAAGCAAACTATTTTTCCAATGCATTATGTCGTATACATCTTGGGTTTGGTAGGAACCCTATTATTGTAAATTTAACAAATTATTGCATGCTTGCAATGAGTCCGTTCCTGTTGCACTTGATAGATATTATTCCGCTATAGACGTAACCACACGTTTCTTCTCCTTCATGTAAACGATTTACATCATCATGTCCTACAAGCTCTTGAACTATGAAGCTGATTGCCTGAAACAGGGGTCACCAACCTTTTTGGCATTTGGGGCCAACTTCACTACAAACTTTGCCGGGGCCAGATTTTGGCAATATAGAACCCAATTTTTGGTAGTCCTTTTCACTCTGGGGACTGCTGTGGGAAAAATTAAATAGGTAGACCCGAAAAACTGCATAATTTAGAACAAACGCAATCACCTTGCAAAAACATCATTTTTCTAAATTACATGCAAGCTTTCAACTAGAACTGGGACGGGATTGGGTGTTAACTGGGCTGGATCTGGCCATGGGATAATATGTTTTAAACAAATCAAAGAAGTAGCGAAGTGAATCCGTTCACCAATGACCACACCCATATGTGCTTTCAATATACGTTTTAACACAGTTGTGACAGTTATCTACTTACCACACCAGAGTTATCATGTAGCTAGCTTTCCACAAGCCAAACACACACTTAGAAGGACTAGAGGATTGCGATATGGTTTTGAGGTCATAACGCCTTAACATGTTTTCTTCTTCTTGGTCATCCTATGGGAGGTGTTTTTGGCAATGTCTAACGTGTATTCTCAATAGATTTCTTCCTTACTATAGAATCCGTGTAAACTTATAAAATTACATCGGCTCCCTCTCTCCAAGTTTTCTCTCAGTTTGAAACATAACCATGGCATGCAACAAATTAAAATTTTTCATATCCCTACTACCGTTATCAAGACCTCTCAAAACAACATTATTTGTCTAGCCTTAGCTGGTCTCCTTGTAGATGACATTGGTGAAAAAATACATTAAAACACAAATTTTTCAAAAATTATTGTCGTAGCTTACTCTACTTGGATTTGCTTCATTCTGCTCGGCAACATCTGTTTTAGTGAGAACAAAGATCGTTCGATTTCCTGAATGAAATAAACTTATGAGAACAAAACAAAATACAAACAAAAGGCCAAATTTGATATGGAAAGGCTATTGATACAAAATTCATCTCAATTTATTACCAATAGAGATCAGCAACTTTCTGACATTCATGCACAATCATCTTATACATTCCGTTCCCTGCTAATGCATCGTATAAGAAGTTTGTTTGGTGACTGAGACTAGATGCAAGAAAGCCTGCATCTAATGGTAATTGATGCGATTGATGTAATTGATGTACCTGGTATGATTGATGTAAGTGATGCAGTTGATTTGATTGATGTATTTGTGAAAACATTGACATGCACAGAACCTCGTCTTATACAGGAGGATTTGGTTGAGTAACAATGGTCAACTAATGATGCTTTCTGCTAAGTTTACAGAGCTACGAAATAAGCATTTTAGAAACATATTGCAAGACTAGAGCATTGACAGCACCTGGCTTACACGACTACTACTTATATGTCATCATTGAGATTTACAATGCAAATACCAAGAAATAAAAGCATTTTATGCATATAATTGTATCTGAAAGCTAGAAAAGCGTAAAAAATATATAGCATATTAGGATACTTTCCTAAAGAAAAGATGCTGATAGTCATCAGTCAGGTGACTCTCTGTGCGGGTCTCTCTTGACAGTTTTGAAAAGGAGCCGATGCTGAACCTATAGGCCAAAATTAGCTCTTTTGACGCAATTTGCGCAATCCTAATATTGTCGTGAGGTAATAGCCATTACTGATACTAAATTCAAGATTATAGGAAAATAAATTGTCACTCCACAACGTCGTTTGCAAGAATTACGTGATTCACTATCTTTGTCATAGCAGTCACTTATACTTGTGTATTTAGTAATCAATTTTATTCAACTCCCTATTAAAAAATGATCCATCTACTTATTACCCAAGTAGTCTAAAGCTCAACTTTTCAACAGGAATCTACTCACTTAATACGGGTATGTATTTATGAAGACTATTCATGGAATAATTTACCACTTACTACAATTCAGGACTGGGAAAGAGATAGAGATATTAGAGAGCTTACGTTTTGACTACGGAGAGAAGGACTACGGGAGATTGTATTCGAAACTGCAAAGAGCGCATGCGTCAGGGGTTTCCCCAGAGGAAATCCCTCCGTGGTCTTCACGTTCGCTACGAGATTTCATGGTGTTGAGCGTAGTCATCAGTACGAAGGTAAATAGCCTTTTTCACATGTTAAATTTGCTCCCCTCTATTATTCTACATCGATTTTGCGTCTGTTCCTGAACGAGAATTCTGGGTTTATGAGCTTTTGTTTTGTTTTTAGTTATTTCAATCAAACAAAATGTCAAAAGATACAGCATGCTCCAAAAGTACATCAAGAAGCCAAAAGTGTGTACTGCAGATGATTGAAGTGATAACTTAGTGACAGTTTATGATGATATTTAGTGTTTGCTGAATGCTCTATTGTAATCATTTGAAATGTCGTATTGGATAGGAAGCTCCAAGGATGGGCCTACATTGATAGACAGTAAACGAACTAGTATGATTAGTAGCTGCCAGCCAGTATCTTCCGATCAAGTTTGAAAATGGTTTTCTCTTGGATTTAGAATGTTTTTGTGCAAAAGTGTGTTGTTGAAAGTAAAAGTATATAGTATTGCACTGGTTTGCTCGATTTCATTGCATATGATTATGTTTACCTCAAGCTGGTAATAATTAGCATGATATTTTGACTACCCCTTCTATCTATTTACATATAAAGTGTCATGAAAGTTTTTCTTTTTCTATGGTGCATCTCAATTTACTCAAAGTACTCTTAAATTCCAAGCTTTCTGACAGTTAGTATAAGAAAATTTTTGTAAGAATAAAAGTTTTGCTATGTGTAGGCCCAAAATGGTTTGGAGTGCACAACATGATGTGATGCTGTGCAGGGAAATTTTACTGGCACAGCCATTTCAACACAAGTTTGGGTCTAGAGAAAGAGGACATGCATGGGATTAGGTTGCTGACCAGCTAAGTAAGAATTCAGAGCCTAAGTTCTATGTTGACCAGAGAGCAGTACGAGAGAGATACTCGAAATTGGAAAAGGGCTTTAGAAGAAAAATGGCAATGGAAGAGAGAGCTAGTGGGATTACACCACAGATGACAGAGGAGGATGAAGCTATAGAGACAATAATAGGGCTAGCAGAATCTGCAAAGGAAGAGCTAGCAAAAGCAGAGGGAGAGAGAAGTCAAGTAAAAGAGAAAGAGAAGGAGACTGCTGAAGGTGTAAGGAAAAGGGCCATGGAGCGACTAGGTGAAAAAAGGAGAGGGAGAATGGAGAAAGGGTGAAAAAAGAAGAGTGTATAGTGGAGTAGAAACAATAGCACTATTACATGATAAAAGGGGAGATGGAAGTAAAGCTGAGGCAGTAGGAGACAGAATTAAAGAAGAGGGAGCTAGAGTTGAGAGAATTGGAAATGTCAAAATTAAGTGATGAGAGGAGTTTTGAAAGGGAGATGAGAACAAGAGAAGAAGCTAGCAGGGAACAAAAATGGAGACTGTTACTAGAGACACAGCAGCAAATGATTCGCATCATGTAGCAGCTAATGCAACAAATGAAGGAACAAAATTCTGTGTTGATTTCCTTGATAAGCAAAGTTAATGATAAAATCTAAGCAGCCTTGTCTTCTTCCATTTGTTCATCTACATTTTCTACAGGAAGCATTCTATAACAGTGCTATTAGAGGGATGTCATTAAACTCAACAGGTACTGGGGTGTAAGCAAATCAGTGAAAGTACCCAAAATTTTCATACCCCATATAAATATGCAAAATGATTTCATCAATCCACAATAACATGTGAAAATATGACATACTCCCATTTATCAAAGTTTATTCCTCTGCAAAAATTCCCTTATCACAGAATAGAGCTCTATTCTGTGCCATTATGTACTAGAAGTTTCCTGTTTCTTTTATCTAAAGCCAGGAAATAACCACAAGGATGGAGTAGTCTTCATCACCAGTTTTAGATTTGATTTAGAAGCATTCTAGAACTGTAGAGCTTAATAAGCACTATCATTCTGAAAACCCATATTAGGGTTCATACCCCCATAAATTTCCAAAAATCAACAATCCACCACAAATTAGTTCTTGGCTACAGTGCTAAAAGTTCCACCATTAGCAATGGAAGTCTACTTTGCTTTGTAAAATTATGGTAAATGTTTTTGCCTGTCCATTTAATATATGAAGAAATTCAATTGCTTTTCTTAAATTGCATTGTTTAGTAAGATGCTTGGCCCACCCCTGCTAGAATCTAAGCCAATCAAGCAAAATAATTAACAAGAGATGGGGGCTCTAGCATAAAATACTTTGCAGTACTACAGCCATACAAACAAGTTCTTGCATTCCTAAGCAGGGCACACACTGAGTAGGTCTTTCCTACTGAACATAGCCCAATTTTTAAATTTGTCTTGAAGTCCATGAATTTGTAACAATTAATGATATCCCCAAAAACCCATTCAACAGACACTCGGGCTGAACTCATTGATTCATTGAATGCTTGCTGTTCTTGAGTCAAACGTGCTGCTGGAAAGGGGCATTGAAGATGTAGTCTGTGTGGGTAAGCCAAGTCTCCATATATGCAAAGTACCTGACCATCAGGTGAAAAGGAATGCTGCTCAAGTTGTGGCAGAAGACCAGACATAGCAAGCATCCCACTATCATGGCGTCTTCCTTCAACAGGGCCATGCAAATGTGCTATTAAGCCATTTGGGGCAACCCCAGATTGATAATTCAAGGCATGGACCCTTTTGGGCCCATTATAGACAACTCTTTGATTTCTTTTTGGCTTACAAATTGGACGCACAGTTCCATCTATAAAACCCCAGCAGTTATCAAGGGCTGCTCCTTTCTGATGAATTGCATCAGCAAAAACTTTCAGATTTTCCCTTGAAAGCCATTGCTGATCAAAGCTGCTTAACAGGTGACCGAATTGATGAAATATGTGGTCAATGACTATGTTGCAGAGCATTGAGAGCTGTGGAACACGTCGACCAAAAAGTGGAATTAAATCACCATACCTACATGGATAGGCAAGTCGTCGAAGACAGATACATAGACCTTCAAGTGGATCAGCAACCACTCCATTATAGCATCTTAAGGGGTTAGGCAGTTGAAAGACTTGCAAAAGTTGAGGAATATCTACTTTCTTAAAGCGAAATTCTGCCCAACATTCATCCTCTGTCATTTCCTCAAAGTTGAAGCTGTACCGCTCGTAGGGAAAGCGTGGGTTTCTAGGCCTGTTTATCTCGTGCAAGAGGGGAAATTCCTCATCATCAATCACGTTTGCACCATAGAATGCGTCGATAACTTCATGAACCCTTAAACTTGCCATTTTGCAACTTTCGCGCGAAATTTTTCCCAAGTAACTGTTGTTATGAGTCCCGTAGTCAAATCGTAAGCTTTTTTATGATAGTACGGGACCGCGCTAGTACCAGGCCTCAAGTCATCCGTAGTCCTGTGCTCCGTAGTCAAATCGTAAGCTCTCTATTAGGACTAGAATACGCGGTCTATTGTTATCGGAATCACAGTATAGCAGATCTGTGCCTAGGGAAGGATGGTGCCCAGTGATGACAAAAATGCGGACCATGCCAATGTGTCTTTGACAAACCGATCGTATAATGACACTGCAATCAAGTCTAAATGTGATGATACACTGCTATCAAAAAATAAATTTCATTTTCGCATTTATCTGAATCTATGGTAAAGAGCTGAAATCTACCAAACTTTACTGCTTTCCGCTAAAATGTTATCATGACAATATAGACATAAGGCCTGAAGTAAAATAATAGATCATATTTAAGATGCAATCTACATTTGATTTAGCCTCTACTGCAGCCAACTTAATCGAGAAATTATGAACTGACTCATATTCTCACCCTAGTAACATGAGCATAAAACCGATAATGACTGTAAAATGATTACCTTTTCATTAAGGAACTATTCTATTTAGACTAATAATTTTTACTATTTTCTCACAAGCAATGTCTAATTTATTTCAATTACATTTAAAGCTGTAATCTATGTTAGCTGCCTTTTCAGAAAGTAATTTATACTTTGAAATACTACAGTAGAATCCTAAGATAATAAACCCTGACGGAAACCAGCACATTATTTGTTATATCATGAGTTCTATAAAGAGGGAAAAACATGTTTCACGCATTGCACAGTAAGGCACGCCTCAAAAACACTTCCATGGGCTTGATTAAGCTACCATGAACTCCTAACAACATGTCAACCAAAACAAAACAGCTCAGTTCAAGTATTAAAAATTGAAATTAAAACTCTATTAACAGCACCTTATACTCCTCTTACAACTACGAAACAAACAGCCTGTTATAGTCTTCTGTATTGTAGCTTTGTTCACGAAAATTTCCTTATGCACTGAAAATTTATTAAGTGTTGAACACACTTCATCATTTTCCGGTATCTTTAAAACCTGTGTTTGCAAAATTTCCGAAATTTGTGTTATTTCTATTTTATCACTGAATGAAAAGTTCGTTTTGTCAAGGTTAATTAAGCTGAAGGAACTATGAATTTGGTTTGTCATAATAAGAGCTCGTTATAACCGGGCTCGCTATACCGATAGAATTTTTAAGGAGTTTGCTAAGCAGAATGCCAAGGACCAGACAGTTTGTTCAATAAACTGGGAAGTTCGTTATATCCATGGTTCATTATATGGAGATTCCACTGCGCACTTGACATTCAAAAGTATTTCACAGGTTGTTCGAAATGGCTGCCACATAATCAAGATTTCATACAAGCTGTCCATAACCATATGTTCTACTTCATTATCATATTCCTATGACCATGACTTAGGCAGCATAATACAGGTAAATGTACTAGCGTGAGTTTTAAAGCACAATGAACTGATAATTTCATCTCCTTTGCTTTCAAGCCGCTAGCAGGAAAATGTGCCTAGGTTAAAAGCATTGCTTTGTGGAGAGCAACTTCTTATCAAGAAATAGAAGGAAAACCGTCTTTCTCACATGGACATGGCAAAAGCTGTACGATGTTGTGATAGTACTTAGCTGTGACTCTATCGACAATTCGAAACAACTGGCTCTCTTCTCTCTTCACTTACAAGCAAAAAGTTGGCCGTTCAAAAAATCTAGTGCAAGATGGGAGAGAGTTCTACGCAAGGTTACCAAAAGGCTTACACTTGAAAATTTGGAATTCATTGTAAAAGAAGAACCAACGCTATCTTTGACTAAACCTATGTCTGCCAGTTTTGTTAAAGCATGTTCTTCTCAAGCATTGTGCACTATTTCTCAAAAAGGGAGAGAAAAATATTTATCGTAAAAGCACAGGGGCTATTGCCTACAGTAGAGCAACATACGTGGTTATAGGACGCTAGGCCAGTGGCAAGTGGTTTTCTTTTCAGGTCAATACTGTTTTGGCCTAAAATGACAATTAATGCGAATAGCTTGATGTTCACTTCAAGACATATACCATATAATGTCTTTTCTGTTCACTTATTTAAACTTCGACTCTCCCATGTTTTTGGGGTGCAATGGGTCTAACGGCAATATTCACCAGATACAATGCAAAAGAAAATTTTGTAAGATTGAATACATTGGTATTCTCCAAGAACACGTTTTTGAATCATCTGATAAAATGCTTTATGGGCATTTATCTCTGAGATGATAATGTATTCCCATGTCAAGCCAGAAAAAGGAAAATATAGAACAAACTGGATGGAATTGTTGCGCTTCAATAGACAAGCAACAGTCATAATTTAAATGCTGTGAGAAATGTATAATTTTTATTAATGAAACTACAATATTGATTTATTTGGTTCTCCGAACACAGAGAACGACTTTATGGCTTGCCTGTTGAAAAAATTGCAGAATTTTCCTCTGAGCGTTATGAACAAGGTATTCTAATTGATTCAAAATTGCATCAAATAAGTCAAAACAATGAGAGGGCAAGGATAAAATTTTGATATAATGTAGTTTTTCAAGTCACTCCAGGGCTTCTTTATAATATTTGTGTAGCTAATTCATTTAGTTTTTGTTACCAATACTTGCTTTAGTCCCTAAAAATTTACGCATCGCCGATACGACATGTCTTGATTTATGCATCATCTCTTGCCGACACATATCTGTCATAATGAAACTGAGCATCCTATGCAATACCTTTGAACCGCAAGTATATTTAACACTAATTATTAAAGCGCCAGAGGGTAAAAGGTAACGGCTTTGGGGTGGAATTCTGTTGTTGGGCTTCCTTCCTGATCGAAGAATTGAAAATTACTCTTTATGCTAGGTTATGAATTTCCATCCGGCTCGCTACAACTCAATATTTTCGACAAAACAGGCTGCTACTCATGAGGGCAGCTACATCTCAGTACATTAAACACTGAATTAAAGTGAAATAAGAAATCAAGATATTGAACATTAGCTCTAGAAATAGATATCACATGAACTAGACGGATAACCAAATAAATTAATAAGGTAGCTTATTTGGATAACAGCACCAATCGCAGCACGAATAGACAAAAGCACCAATCGCAGTACGAATAGTTGACATCTCACTTGAAACAAAAACTGAGAAGGCAACTGCCAACTTCCTTGTAAATAACCAGTGGAATCTTTTTATGCAAAGGCCAATCATAATTTCACAAAAGAGCTGAGAATTTGACTTTCGAGTCTTAAAATGTAAAAAGAACTCTATGTTGACCCTTTCATTACGCAGCTGTCAGTATATCCATTTTGAATACTGGGCATACTGTTATGGTATTTTGACTCCAAGTAATTTTCTTCATTATGTCCTAAGATAAATGTACACCCATACATTTGATGCTGGCGAAGTAGTTTTCAAATCCTTCAGATATCAGAAAATTTCGGTTGCTTCTACTACAAAATATCATGTAGGCATGGAAAACCTACCTAAATGTTACATGTAGCCCAAGTACCATGTAAACATGAGCCTAGCATAACCCACGATATAGGGCTCATGACACCATACAACCTCATGGAGGCAAGAGCATCATTTCGAGTCCAAAGATAAGAACTTCCAAACTGAGCTTCACTTGCTATAGGAGTAAAACCATAAACCAAGATAGAAACATACCATTTGGATCACATGAGCTTACAGTTTCCGTTACAATGCTACGTTCTGCATCAACTGACCCATCTAGGAGCATAAAAACAACGTCATAACAGTGAGTCAGCCAGGCGCACGAAGATATTTGAAGGCAGAGTACAATTTAGAGCAAGGGTGACCAATAATTCAAAGAAAAATAGCCACATTTTATACTATGTTATCAAAAAAGTCGCATCATACACATAACCAGACATGCGCATCACTCTCATCCCTACTTCTCACATTAAAACACGAGCTTGAAACCAATGCAAAGAGCTACAAGTGGCTCAAAATCCGTGGGCTGGCTACCCCTGCCTTAGAGCTTAGAAAGAAAACAAAAACAAACTTACCTTGAATACATAATATAATTGCATTTGGATTTGACATGTAATGCCTGGAAAATAATTTAAATTATAACATACATCACTTTAGCTTTGAAAGTTATACAAGAATTAAATAAATAATGTCAAGAAAAATGTGCAATATACGATCAAATTCATAAGAAAAACGAAATTCTATCTAACATTATGGTATTAGAAAATGTCAAACGAAGGAACTTCAAACTTGTCAACAGTAATTTCACAAAAATATAGAGGCATTTTTATCTGCGCCAGACTCAATACTTTAAGTAAATAAATTAATCAGCTTGCTCTGGATAAACCTTTAATGCATTGTGGAGTACAGACAAAACGGTCAAATACTATACTACTGCATGCAGAATATGGTCTAAATCTTCATTTGCTGGAAGCCATGTAAGAGGCTTCAAGGCTCTTCAGGATGGAGGAGATGGTATATAACTAATTTAGCTTTTAATTAACAATACAACAGAGCATTGCATCAAATCAAGCTTGTAGCCAAGGGCATTAGGCAATACATTAAAATCTCTAACAGGGCAAAGGTGAATGAGGCTTTGACTCAATTTGTACAGTTGTAGATCAAAACTGGGTGTTCTGCGGCTAGAAGAGTTTAAATATTTGGTAGAGACGTAATCTCCAAAGATGGGAGATTGGAATATACTTAGCAAATGATATTAAACTTGCAGAAAGTTTCCAAACTCTAACTTAGTTTGTTAAATGGCTTCTGTTAAACACGCACTTGTGTTTGTTTCTATCCAACTCATCATTAAAAGTCTAAAATTCCATCAGCTAATATTGTTGGAAAATATGGGCTTGTAACATCTTGTTGCTCAGCACTTTGTCTAATACAAACAAGTGCATGGTTTTTGTTTCCAGTACAACTACACTTCGCAATGTAGGGAAACATGCATAGATATGAATCTATGGTGCTCGCTCTAGAGAGGGCTTTCCTAACAACCCAGGTCTACACAAATTCATCTGAAATGCTTTACAATCTAGTTACAGATGATCAATCTACCTTCAGCTCAAGCATGTAATGCAAGCATTCACAATAAGTGTGCAGCTTCAATCACAACACTGGTCATAAATTACAACCAAACCTACAAATATCAACTGAAAATATTATGTATACATACATACATACATACATACATACATACAAACACAGACATACATACATACATACATACATACATACATACATACATACATACATACATACATACATACATACATACATACATACATACATACATACATACATCCATACATACAAACACAGACATACATACATACATACATACATACATACATACATACATACATACATACATACATACATACATACATACATACATACATACATACACATACATACATACATACATATATATATACATGCATTCAGTGCCAAAAAACTATACGACAAGCCTTAGAATCCTTTCCTGAAATCAGACATCTATGGCAAGATTCCAATCAGAACACAAATGTACAGTATGATCACTACAAACATACAAAACAAGTTTTAAAAGCCGTTCAAAAGCAACACCAAGGTCGCCTTGAACAGGAATTGACATCCCAAGGCTTCATTATTTCATGAATCATCAAATTTGCATCTCCAAAAGTAACTAGCCTTTGGTCCACTGGTCAACAATGTATGCCCAAGAACATTTTCAATTTCTCCTTGAAATACTTAACCAACACTTTAACAACCCGCAAGAACCTCTTTAAATGGTCTATTGGACAGTTATCTGCATGTTCCTTTTGTCTCTAGTCAGAAACACTACAACACATCGTTTCCAGCTATAAGTCGTACCTCGATCAGGGTAGATATACTTGGAGACATAATTTGGTTCTTAACTTTATAGCCAACACGCTATCAGCGCTTCCAAGTTGCTCCATATATGCTGATCTTCCGGCTTTTCTGTCCCCTTCTCCGGTTACAGATGAATCTCTTGGGCCAGACCTTCCTTAATAACTAAAAGCAAAACTCTGTAAATCCTTGAGCTTACCATAGGGTTTGAAACTAACATAAACGTCAACAGCAATCGCAAAGCTCTAAAATACATTCCTCTTCATCATTCATTACATTCAATACATCGTCAACTAAACTTCATCAACTTATCCTTAGTTGCTTTTGGCAGTGTAGGATCCTCCGCAGGTTCTTTCAGTGAACTACTTAAGGCAGTTGATATTGACAGCAAAATGAAAAAAGCTATCCTGCCCAGGATCACGAGCATCACCATAAGATCCACATATTACATATTCTCTTGTCGCAATAAGTCATGAACAGGTCCAGAACTACGTGGCAAATGAATATTGACTTTCTCAGTACTAAATTAGACCTTTCTTTTCTAATACGCTTGATTTTTTGTTACCACTCTGACAGCCATTGTACATTGCCTTATATAGTGAGATGTATAACTGTAATTAGATTGTATATTGTTGAAATGAAAGTTTGAACATATATATATATATATATATATATATATATGTATGTATGTACAGGGCCACTGAGAGACTTCAGAGGACCTGGAACAAAAGAGAAACCAGAGACCCCCCGAGAGCCAGACGTGGATTGGTGTCAAAAGCGAGCTTGCTTCATTGAAAATGTCTTTAGGCCACACCTCTTAAACTTTGAGAAGCTTTGCGTGTGCCATTGCTTGTGGGACAGAGCTATTGCTCCTCAGGTATCATTTGTTAAAGACCTGTCTTGCCACTGATGAAGGTGCTCGTGTCTAGGGGTCACGCCCTAGAAAAATTTTAAAAGTCATGCCCTCTGCTTTGACTCAGAATGCATCTCCTTGTAAACCAGGCTTGCTACGAGTGACAAGGAACTTTGATAGCCTGTGGCAGTTTTCTAAAAAGCAGATTGCTTGGAGGAAAGCAACTTGATCAGACATCCTTCACTGTTAAGCCCTCAATTACGCAGTACTCCTAAGTGCCTCAATACCTGGGAGGTCAGAATAAGCGAGGGAGTTGGGAGCATAATATGAATTTAATAAGCGGGGGTCAGATTAAGCAATGGCGGTTCTTTGCGAAAAAACTGATAACTCATAGTTTCCAATAATTGAAAAACATTTTGTAAGCATGTTCAGAATACTTCAATTCAAAGTTCCAGAAAAAGAAATTTGTTTATCTTCCACACATCAAACGTTATCGACATTAAGGGATATGCCGATAGAGGGGCGTGGGGTAGGTGGCATTGCGCAAATTCCCTAATATTTTCAAATTTGCAAGAAAGTTGGTCAAAAGGTAGCATTCTGCCAAGAGGGTTGGCTACATCATTTTCTGTGCTCTGTGACCTTTCTTTAGTAACAACGTAGTAACAATAGTTGGTCAAATGGTCAAAACGCCCCCCCCCAACAGAGGGTGTCTCCGCACCTCACTGTCGATAATACAAGAAACGATGGATAACTTTTGATGTCGATAACTTTGATATACGCAAGATATAAAAATAGCTCGTTCTATATATATATATATATATATATATATATATATATATATATATATATATATATATATAGTTATATAAATATATATTTATGCAAATATATATATATACACACACACAAACTTCCTCGTCAAAACTATTGGGACGAGAATGGAATCTTAATTCAACCCTTTTTTATGTTCCTCTATACACATCTATTTTTGATGAAGCGAATCTCAATAAGTTTGATTCAAATCATAAAACAAGGCATGATCTACAATATCATTGTAAAATGAAACCATTAGCTAGCTCTCCACGAGAATATTGCAAATATTTTGTTGCGCAGTCACAAATAGACTTTGCAGTATGGAAACGAAGTAAATTAAGAATTAAAGTTTGGTTGTTATCTCGCGTAGAAGCCCCGCACATATCTCACACCTTTTGCTACTTTTAATTTCTCCTCGCTTGAGGAACGATTACGAATCATAGTTTTCCAGTTCTGCCAGACATGTTCTATGATATTGGTATTTAGATTTTGCTATGGTCAGGGAACTGCAAGGATTCTACTACTGGTAAAAAAATTCAATTGTTTGAACAAATTTGTGACATGTAGCATTGATTTCTTGTAACAAACATAGCTGGTTATCATTGCCATGACTTTTTCCAACGTTTCCAGTGACTTTCTCTTTTTCAAGTTTTCGATATCTTTATCTCACCTTTTAGCTCATTGAATATGGCGTAGCGAAAAGTTTTCAATTTCGCTCGCTATTTTCAAGATATAACTTTGGTCGAACAGCTCTCATATTTCATAGTATCGAACCAGCTTTTTATGTCTCTAAACAGTTTTATGAGGGTTGGATACTCTGCAGCGATTGTTTTGAAGAATACCAGCATACGGCTGGTCAGCTTTTCTACAGTTATACAAGGCTAACCTTTTCCCTTCACGTCATTCTTGAGATTTCGTTGTGATTTCTTTATACAGAGTTACTGGCTACTTTTCCTCAAATGCCATTAAACCAATTACTTGAGCCAAAACTTAGAAAATTTCTGCTTTGTTTCTGTCTATTTTCTGGAATTACAGAGTCCACTTCTCGCCAAAAAGTAAAGATGAGCTTGTGTTTACGAGCTGGGTAGGAAAATTAGGCCGCAATTTTGTCACTATCGTTCAATATGGAAGCGAGGGGCCTAAAAATCCGTTTTCAGAAATGGCTTATAATAGTGACTGAAAATCGTTCAATTGCTTCTCCAGGGAAGTGTTAGCTGACGCAATAAAGAAAATCGAATTCAAATGTAAAAAAACTCTTCTACTTTCGAAACATGCTAGACTTTTTCAACTATTCCTTTGTAATTTAAAGACAATAAGGAAATATAAGCATGACTACAGATTGTCCATTAACAAACTGCCAAATAACAGCAATGAAACATTTTCATTTCTTTTGGCTTTCCTGTCTTGAAATTTGAAGGCAAATAATGCAAAAATGTTTGGCCCATTTACAGCTTTCAAATTATTTCAAGATCCGAGCTTTAATGGAGGAACAAGGAGAATGTGGCCGTCCAAAAAATTTATTGTATTGAGGAGAACAAGTTGTGTACAACTTTTATAGATAAATGAGATTTTCAACTACAGCTAATATAAAATCTGTAGCTCCCCCAACCTTCCTTTTCAATGGTAAACTTACTGTTGGGGTGTTGGGAGTTGAGAAATTCAAAGAGTAACAAAGCATCATGTTCAGTATTGTAGAAACAAATAAGGTGTTGGCAATTTTTGATGTCTGCATTAGCAATAAGGACCCTTGCAGTCTCGTGACGTCAGTACAACGTACAAAGACCTTCTCTGGATTGCTTACTAATTCCTTCAGCTTTACCTCCTATTCTTACAAAACCTGGTCTCATTCGTACCTTAGTAGATAGAGGCTTATAAAATTAGTAACACTCTTGCAACGTTGAATGATGATGTTATAAAGCTTTTCCATATATTTAAAAGGACTCAATACCCTGAAAGCTTAATAAATAGAGTAATCAAATCTTGTTTTGATAATGCTTAAAATTCCAATACTTCTGCATCACCAACTGATACCTCCACTATATATTTTAAGTTGCCATTTCTTTCTAGTTCTAATCTTACCCAGCGCAAGGTACGGATACTCGCTATAACGAATTGTAAGACTCTTAACATCAAATTAGCGTTGTCATTTTTAAAGTTAAAAACGTAATTTCCATAGAGGCTAAAAAAAAGATAATTGATTCCTGGACATCACCTTTAACCTTAACCAATGCTCCTATCGACCCTATACAAAGCCAAATACCACACTAAAGTACGTCCACCATGACAGCAACCACCCACCTAGTACGATAACAAATATACCTGCCAGCATCAACAGACGTCTATCTTTATTATCTTCCGACAAGGCATCCTTTGATCAAGCAACTCCACCATACCAAAAGGCCTTACACGAAAGTGTATACAACTACACCCTAACATATGGGCCCAGCACACCCAATAGAAAAAGAAATCGACAGCGTGACAACATTCTCTGGTATAACCCCCTTCAGCAAAAACATCAGCACTAATATCGCACACAAATTTCTCAACCTAGTAGATAAACACTTTCCCAAAGATCACACACTTCGAAAAATCTTCAACCGGAATACCATCAAAATTAGCTACAGTTGTATGAATAACACCAAGCAGATCATTGACAGCCACAACAAACTTATACTCAAATCCTCACAATGCACTGACCACACCAACACCACATCCAAAGTGACCAAAAACTGCAACTGCAGACAAAAGAATGCCTGCCCTCTAAATGGGCACTGTCTGCAAACTGCAGTAATTTACCAAGCCTCAGTTACACGGAAAGACAACAACAAAACAGAAACATACATCTGACTAAAAGAGAACGAATTGAAAGTAAGATATAGAAATAATATCGCAACATTTCACCACAAAGAGGACAGAAACTCCACCGAACTGAGCAAGTACGTCTGGGCTCTAAAGGACAACAACATCGAACATTCCATCTCCTGGCGCATCATCTCATCACATCAGCCCTATAACAGTTCAAGTAAACGATGCAAGGAAAAATTCTTTATAATCTGCAGACCGGATCTTTCTACCCTGAAAAGACACAATGAACTAATATCATCTTGTCGCCATAAAAACAAATCTCTGCTATGCAATGCTTGACCGTTAATATTCGACTAACGTATTAGAACTTGCTTTCGTTATGCGATTTTTTCTATATTTAACGGTGGTTACATATATTCTTATATTATCCCCTGATGAGTGGGCAACCACGAAACAGGCTTGTAGGGATGAAATGGTAGTTTAATTTGCCGTTTTCCTTTTTTACTTTATATATATATATATTCTTCCGAAATTTCTCAAGCCAATTAGATCAGAGATGCAAAGGAAAAGTGTCAGAAATACACTCACTTACTGTAACATACCCAGCACTTTCTCTATTTCTGACACTTCTTCCTTTCTCCAGGAACTCAACACTATCGATCTTTCTAACAGATTTATGGTTTCTTTTGAAGTTGCTAGTTCGTTTACTAACATTCCTCTTAAAGAGTCCATTGATCTTGCAACTTCTTACATCACTAAGGGAAACACTAAGCTAAAACTTTCTAAGGCTGAACTTGTCAAGATGTTTTCAATTCCTACTTCTCAAACTTCTTTTCTGTTTAATGGTAAGGTGCTTGACCAAATCGATGGTGTTGCTATGGGCTCTCCTCTCGCACCTGTCTTGGCTAACCTATTCTTAGGGCATCATGAAAAAATATGGCTAAAAAACTATCATGGTCCTTCTAATCGTTTCTATCGAAAAAGAAACCAACAAGGTTCTGGCTTCCCTTGATGTGTGCATTAATAATAATGATCCTTTTTGTCTCAAAACTTCAACCTATCGAAAAAAGACTTTTACTGGAATACTCACTAATTTCTTCAGCTTTACTTCCTTCTACAAAGTAGGGCTCATCCGTACTCTAGTGGATAGAGCTTACACAATAAATAATTCTCTACTTTCATTTAATAATGATGTCAAGAAGCTCACATACATCTTCAAAAGAAATCAATTTCCTGAATATTTAATAAATAGGGTATTTAAAATGTATCTTGACAATAATGGTAACTCTGCACAATCTGATAATAATAATATTCTCTACTTTAAGCTACCATATCTTCCCTTTTCCATTTTGCCCAGCTTAAAATTCCCACACTAATCAAAAGATATTGCAGTAATCTTACAATTAAATTTGCATTTTCCTTCTTAAAGATAAAATATCTGATGAAAGTTAAAGACACTGTGCCTAGATCGCTCTGTTCTTGTGTTGTCTATAAATTTACGTGTGCGGAATGTACTTCCGTATATGTTGGTGAAATGTACCCACATATTTCAACTAGAGTTCGAGAGCATCTTTTCACAGATAAAACTTCACTCGTTTATAAACACCTGCACAGTTCTAAAACATGTAAAGATTGTTGTGATGAGAGCTGCCTTAAAGTTATCTACTCGGCCAAAACGTGTCATCAACGTAAAGTTATAGAGGCTTTGCATATATTGTGGGAGAGGCCCAATTTAAATAAACAGGTCCAGCACTACAATTTCTCCTTAACATTGTATCCCTTTCAACGATTTTCGCTTTCTTGATTATTCGAATTATTTTTCGCTACACCTTCTATTGATTTTGCAACGTTTATTAGTGTATTCTATTTAACAATTTAGTATTATAGCAACTGAAGATGGATAAAGCAATATCCGAAACATGTTTTGCAAACTGAAAATTATTGCCGTCTTTTTGAGTCTGATATATATATATATATATATAT
>WIPJ01000110.1:254913-271781 GCA_018155075.1 Cassiopea andromeda
ATAAATATATATATATATATATATATATATATATATATATATATAAATATATAAATTTATATGTATATGTACAAATACACTCAGGGTATACTACAGGTATGGAAACGATTGGGAGGCCAAGATCCATAGCGAGTGTAAGCAAAATGTTTGTCAACATCACAACAACGAAGTTTTACATACTTTGCCTTCAAACTATTGTGCAAGTTCACACAGGCGCAGAAATATTGGTTTACTAAAAAAGAAATTTACTACCTCATAGCTAGTATGCTTTTCGAAAAATGTTAATATTTTCCTAGGTAATCAGGTTGATTCAGAACAGCTATATGCACGTCGTGAAATTGATTGATAAAGTTTGTCAAATAGGCATTTTGAAATCTGTTGCTATTCTTCAAATATTCTTCGGGTAACTCCTTCTTTAATCTTTCGAGAGTTGAGTTGAAGTTTTTAATTTAAAAAAGCCATCCATTTTCTATGACTTTAATGTCGAAGATTGACTAGGCCTTGAAAGAAGTTGTAGATCATGCAGAAAACAAAATATCTCTATATCTAAGCTGCATAGCATGATTCACTGCCAAAATCAAGTCTGTGCTTTAAATAAATTTATTTCGAAGAATTTTATGATATTAAGGGGAATTGACACTTGAGGTGCATAAGAACAACCTGCTTATTCTTTTACTGCCAATGTACCCTCACAGCATTACCTAGAGAAAAGTTGCTAATTCTAGATCAAAATTAGTTTGTATGCTTTAAATACATCAGAAGCAACATGCTTGGCAAAACTCATTGCTTGCACTTCTTCGAGTTAACAGCCAGCTTCTCGCAATTATTGATAGCAACCTTGCCTTACCAGAGAAATTTTCCTTGCCTCTTACCATGTTAAGACTTTTATAACTAATTCCTTTCACCTTTGTTATTCTCATATGAAAAGGCTAACAATGCTTTTAGATAAAATACGCCCCATAACGGCAAATATATAACGCCAAAACCATTTCGACTTTGAGCCTCTTTGTCGAATCGTTTCCAAATTTCTGTACCCTTTGTGTATATCTTGGATAGCATACTACAATACAGGTAGAATCTGAAGACACTGACTACCCAGAGCATCTCATCCCTTGATACAAAGCATCAGCCATGTCATTCTCTTCTACTTTAACCCACATTATACCCAGGGACAAAATTCTTCTGACTCATTTAGATGCTTGCCCAATAGTATGCAAGAAAACACTTTACTACTCATTACAGCAAAAATAAATTGTCACAAATTACAGCACTACATATTCCAGTGCTTCCTAACCTGGGCGGAATTCCCTCCTAGGAAGAAATTAAATTTTCCTTAGGGGGGAATTGGAAGCCACCATCAAAGATCAGCAAAACGAAAACTTCTTCAAATTTTCCCCACCGTTAAATATTAAAGGACTTTTTTACGTATAATGTGTGATGCATTGCCACATATTTGTGTACATGCAATAGTTCTTTGCTTCTTAATTGGGCTTATACATATTTGCACCTTAGTCCGGACTAGCCGTCTACTGCTCTGTACATTCAAAATGTCAGGAAAATTTGATGAGGGGGGATCGCCTTTATTATACTGTGGCAATGGGGGGACAGCAAGAAACAGGATGGGAAACAGGGGCATATTTGAACCTTCACGGTGATGCCTAAAAAGCGTTAAGCTAATTCTAGCAGCTTTAATTATTCTTCATCTAAGCACTTCAATTTAGAGCATTCACTACCTCATGGAGTTCAGATTACTCAGCCAGTCATTTACATGCGTCTGCTATTAATAGTTTTCAATGCAAACTCTTTTACTGTAGCAAATCATTTTCATTGTATGCGAATACGTTTAGAAACAGCTGGCTGCTTGTGACTATCGTTAGATATTCACGTTTCGCTTGATGTTTTCATTTTTTTCTGCTATTACTTCCGGATTTAAGATCTGTCTGCCTTGAGAAGGTTCTTTTGAAAACTTATTTGAGTGCTTTAGGTCTCACAGCTCCCAGATGCTATACTTTACTGTGCTATAAGAGATGGCAGTTATCTTATCTTAGTATCCTGAATATCGTATTTAGATACTGAAATCAGTAAAATTATTTTATAATACAATAAATTGCTTTGAAGTACCTTTATTTTGCAATAAGGTAATAATTTTGCTGAAGAACTGTTGTGTCCTGCAATATGATATTTTCAAAAAACTCAAAGTTACAAGATAGTTATGTCACTTTCATGAATAACACTAAAGTCACGATTAAAGGCATCCTTCTGATTTCATAGTTGATTGTGATATCATTCTGGGACTTTATAAATAACTTGTACTTTCTTTGCAGTGTAAGGTGTAGCGTCAAAAGCAATTTTTTAATGTGCCTTTGAGGAATCGATAGCAACAAGGGACTTTGAAGATGCTAGGATAGAGTGCATACTTGCCAAAGAGATATCAAAATGTTATACTATACTATTCTACACTACGCTATACTAAAACTATACCTTCTTCTAAATACTTCTTCTTCAACTTTTAATTAGTGGTGCTTGGATAGTCCTTGTCACTGCACACACAGCTTCATAACGTCACCTACCATTGGTAGTAAATATATTGGCAATGAATTCTTCAGTCTTGAATTCTTTCATTCTATTAAATTCTGAGGGTAGCAACGGCTTTTGTCTTTTCACACTCTGCTGCAGTCACTTGAGACTCTACTCTACCCTCATGTTGTTTCCTCAATAGTGGGGCGCGTCGCTCAAGTAGGCACAATGCAATGCTAGAGAGGGTGCATATGAGCCCGGAGAACAGCTATACATAGACAGTTTTTATAGATAATGTCTTTATGTATACCAAGTGGGGGCACACAATATTTTCTATTTCCGTAGGGGGGCTTTGCAAAAAGTAATTGAGAAGCGCTGCTGTAGCTCCAGGTGATACATTCAATGAACTGTAATAAGAGTAAATCCTCCTTCAGGGTGTCCACTGAGCTAATGTTGAAACTCTAGCTAAAGTTTCAGAAAAAAGTGACATTTTTCCAGCCTAGAGGATAAGGGTCTACCAATCACCCTGGCAAAACATAGGGCAAACTTCCAGTCCTGGGTCCAACTTGGTGAGATAAGGCCTGTCCCACGTGATATTGAACAATCTTTTCTTCTTTAATGCTATTTCTCGATAAGATTCTTAACACTTCCGTTGACTATTGTTAAGCGCAAAAATAAAAAATTTCAGCCTTTCCAGCCAAAGCAGGAGAACAGCCTATGGTTTTCCAGCTTTTCCAAACAAATTCTGAAAACGGCTCATTTTCCAGTATTTCCAGTATTTCCAGCTTTTCCAGCCGGAGTGGACAGCCTGTCCTAAATCTGGAAGCCTCTGTCCACCATAACTTCATCACCAGGATCCAGAAGCTTATCAAATACACTGTCATTGAAGATATATTGATCTGTTGCTGGATCACAAAGAAATCAGATAAGAGCATGATGTAGATACTTGAGGAAATTGCAATCAGAAACTTTAACCATGTTTTGCTTTTAATACTCTGACAAAGTTGATTCTTAAGCTCGCGAAGAAATTTACTGATTATGAAAACCGATGATAACAATCAAAATTCGGTAGCGGTTTTGTCCAGAAGGAACTTGTAACTATGAATGTCCTGTAAACTACAATACAGATGGTATCTTGAGCCATAATATTATCTGGAAGTGTGCCAGTGAACTTAAATGAATCCCTTAAACAGAACTGCAAAAACAATTTTGAATTTTAGCTGCAATCCAGGTAGTATCCTAGTAAAGACGGGGGAGCTGGGTGACATTTCAAACAAGCAGATATTGGCTAATTACCACTTACACCCCACACGCAACCCCCTCCCAGTCTGGATAGCAGTAACATACAACAATGTACATCATACATATATAGGAAGATTTCTCATTTACAACACCCATTCACATCATCAAAAAATTTCCAAGGGAATTAAATGCCACCGTTACCTTACATCACATGCGGACAAAATTATCAAACAAGCTAAGAAGGGTGGTCAGATTGCTGTTTGAGACATAAGCTGCTCTTTTCATGAGACGAGGAATCAAGAATGCGAACCTCAGAATCCTCGTGAAAGTAACGACAAGTTAAGCAGAAACAGAGGCTAAAGCAATGTCGAGAAAAATTAGCTTCGGAAAACGGTGCATGCAATTTCCAATAAGATATTTAAATCAACTGACATTTCTCTGATTGCTTGAAGAGCATCAATGCCTCTGTCATTTCTCTTCTTTGATCTTCGCTTCAGACATTATACAAAGTTTTTGCTGGAATAAAGCAATGTATTTCTAAGGAAAACCGTGGGAAGTTAAACTATCAATGTAAAAATAGCTGTAGGTGAACCAGTTTAGTTTTTTGCAATGAGAATTTAGCTGTATTAACCTATATATTTCATTTTCTGCCAATGTTCTTACAAGTAACGCCTGTTTCACAAACACCCAATATTGCCTCATGCAATATATGGTGTCTAAATCGCTTGAACCTCAACTTCACTGGTTCCTACAGAAAGAGTGCATTCCATTCATCATTTTCCAAGAATTGACGATCCAATTAGTGATCTAGTTTGAGAGATTTCATTCTCCATCCCTTTTCTCTATACGCAGAATTATACTAATAATCAAACTGTTACAATTCTGGATCCAAAGATTACTCCTATAGTGCCATTGCTCTACTTACTATTTAACATACACAAGCCTGGTGCTCCAGTCGATCATATCTAGGTGTACTTAACCAACTATTAATTCATCCACTTATGCAGATTTCCATCTCTACCTTAGAAGATTTTGTCAACTCAACCTTGTATCCAGGGGTGATTTCTAGGGGGCCTTCACTTTCAAAGTGTAATGACCTTGCTTTCAAAGTGTATTGCATTGCTTTGATCAATTATACACTGCAATATGGTTATTGAGACATCACTAACTGTTGATTATATTATATCAGTATTTACCTAAATTATCATATCTGCATCTTTGAAAATATGGGCATGGTTCCAACTCGGTCACAACTACAATATGGACGTAGTTGCACCTAAAGCCTCCTTACTAAAACTATTCTCATGGTTAAGAAAGACAGCAAGAAACGTGGTTGCATGTTTTGATGGGCGGCCTCACAACTTAACCTTAACTTATCGAAGTTAAGACTGGCGGCAAGACACATGGCCGGACGTTACATCTTAATGTGTGGGCATGTGTTTTGGTTATTAGTTTTCGAAAGCTTTGTACAAGGATTTAGTTTTTAATTTCACTCATCTGTCCAGGGGATCCAAAAAAACATCAGCAAAGTTATTAGTAGATTTAGATCTCGTTGATAATCTTCTTTTTCATTCTAAATGGTGTAACTATTTAGTTACTTTTACTGTAAATTGTGTCTTCTTTTTTCCTTTTAACATGGCCCCTGTAAATCAGGTCTCTCTATTGCCTGAGAGGCTTCCATGTATAAACAATGAAATATGAATATGAATAAATGAATACGTGAATACATGAGAAAATATGACTTGTGGGCCAAGCCCATATTAGGGCCTATGTCTTTTACAACCATGATCGATCTGCATGCCTATTGAGTCCGTAAGCACAGGCGTGTAGACAGTCAAATTTTGGTGGAGAAGAGTATTTTAAAAAGAAATGAAATATAGATGTTAAACTAGAATAAACAATCCTATGGTAAATTTATCTTTCCATATTTGTATGTACATGAAAATGGGGTACCACGGACAATTTTTGAGCTACCGCCCTTCAAAACGATGGAAAACGCCTTTCTGCAGAACATAATGCACTGTTTTCCTTATTGGCCAAAATTCAAAGAAGGAAAAACTGAATCCTAAACCTGGACTCATCTAATTTTAAAGATCGAAAACGAAAATTGAAAAGCTACGCCGACTACTCCCTTTTGCGTTTACGTCAATGCCAGGAACGTTGGGTGCATGCACGTATCTACCAAAATACTGACCAATGACCATCTAGAACTTAAGGCATTTTAGAGATCTATAAGAAAGGACCAAAAACCTTGAACCTTGCTTCACCAAAAACCTTGAACCTTGCTTTTAGAGATCTATAAGAAAGTACCAAAAACTGGGCCAAACACCTTGAACTTTGCTTCACTACTGGGCCAAGAAGAGAGCCCATTGGGCCAATGGCCAACTAGTGGCAATGATAGAAGATGCTTTGCTGTCTGTGACCTACTTCTATTTCCGATGTGTCCGGCTCGTTTGAAACTGTCTCCCTGAGTAAATTTGGTTCTACACTACATCGTATAGATTCATTTTTCTGGCAAATATTTCAAGTTTCGATTCTGATATATCAATTCTGTGATATTTTTTCAGTAGCATGCATATTCTCTTCTTTTTAATTTTGGCAATATTGAGTGACAATAATTCATGAGATTAATCATTTCCAATCTTCAGAAGAGCTACAACTGAATTAGCATACGTGCCTTGCAAACTTCAACTCCAAACAATTGCTATTGATGAAAACAAGCAGCTGCACATCAAAACATGTCTCCGTGTGTCTTGAGACCAGTCTCAACTTTGAGAAGATACAAGGGTAACTTGGCCATATTTGCCTTGGTACTATCTCCACCCATTGTTAAACAGTTAGGCTACTACTCTATATGCAGGATACAACATATATTCTGCAAACACTCCGAAGTTGTGCTGATACTCTACACAAAGACATTACACGATGAGGAAATTTACTGTTGCAGCATTAATTTTAAAGAGCTCTCAGGAATCTCTCCCTGTACCATTGAAAAACATGATACAGTCACTTAAATTTCAGAGCAGCTTCTACCTCGAGGTAAACGGTACTGATATGGGCTCTCCATTTGCCCCTGACTATGTTAATATCTTCATGGATTCTATTGAACAATGTATCCTACAATTGGAACCAGAAAATAACAAACCATTTTATGACTTTGCTTCATTGACAATATTTTTTCTCTTTGGAATCCTGGTGAAGATAGCCTCAGTTGACATTTTGCTTACATGAACGCCATACATCCAATGAACAAATATGAGATGCCCCAATCAATGTATAGTATACTATTTCGAGACACTTGAAAGTCTTAAAAATGACAGTGACTTTCAAAGAATGCTATATATGAAGCCAGCAGCTATGCTTCTACAAGCATATCCTTTCAACACAAGCAGTTGCAAAAAGGGAATCATCTACAAATAGGTTTTCTGATATCGCCGTATGATCTCTGATTACAATGACTTCGCCCATCGTTTAGAAACTACACTTATTAGACATGGCTACAACATTGATCTCATTATTGACATCTTCATGAAGTTATGTTTACAATCACGGGATAGCCTTCTACAATATTACTGACACCCTCATTCTACTTGACTATCCTTTATTGATCCTTTAAGCTTAAACACATCACAGATTGGTAAAAAGTATACTACCATTGGCATCTTATCCAGGATGATGGTGTTCTATGACACTTATCCTCAGCCACACCAGCAGTGGCTTTTAAGGGGAATGGAAGTATAAAAGATATCCTTGTACACTCCAATATGGTCAGAAATAGTGGCAATATGTCTCCTTATTGATTTTTCCTTTAATGTCACGGCTACCACACTTCTACTCCTCTCCAGGTATAATATTACCCCAATTGCGATGATGGGGGGGGGCCAATAATGGTAAAGCATACTTTCATTACATCTCTGAAATGCTTACAGGTTGGTACTCAAAGAATCATGCCAACATTATTACTGCCTTTCTTATACAAAAACGCTGCATGAGTGCCCATCATAGGGACCCACTTCTAAGGCTTAGTAGTAGATGAGATGCAACACCCTATGAAAAGTTGGAATCCAAACGTTGTACGCCGATGGCAAAAGAGGGATCTTACCTACAGAAAAAATATCAAATTCATTATCTGTAGAGTGTCGGAAAATGCTCTTTTGTCAAATAAGGTCAACTTTACTTTTCCATTTATCTTTATGCTGAAAGAGAGAAACTAATCCCAATATCTCTTCATTGAAGTTTGAAAACATCAATCTCCAATGAACTGCTCTTTTGAATAGATAAAGATGCAGAAAAAGAGAAAAACTGCTAAGAAAGCAGCAATGTGAAACTTCTGGAGTGCCTTGCCCATAGAACTAGAAGGACTAGAATGCGTGCTAGGTCATGTGACGCGTAATGACTATTGGAAATCAAAATGG
Organism: Cassiopea andromeda; assembly: GCA_018155075.1. Lineage (NCBI taxonomy): Eukaryota > Metazoa > Cnidaria > Scyphozoa > Rhizostomeae > Cassiopeidae > Cassiopea > Cassiopea andromeda. Next base: position 263,088 of record WIPJ01000110.1, read on the forward strand.
TACCAACACGTTGGCAAGAAAACTGCAAGAAGTCACTATGGAGAGTGCTTCGTAGCAGTCTTCCTTGCTTTCTCGAAATGTTTTCACGAATTTCGTGCATTTATTTCGGAGATCATGTGACAGCTTCAAACTTGAAGTCTTTTATGATGGATTTAGCTGTGATAATCGCAGAATTTCAAAGAGAAAGTTGCGTTCTCTACAGAAAAACAACTCTTTTCGCCGGTAAGTAGGCCTGTCATGGAGCAGGACATAACCAACCTATGTATAATAAGAGATAAAACTTTCATTTCAAAAGTGCTATTTTAGAATATGCAAAAATTTATATGATTTTAAACCTTAAGCTGTTTGTCAAAAGGAGTCGCCCTGGCCCACGTTTGGTGGAAAGGTTTCTAGGCCCATAAACATCACCTGGAGTTTCTGACAATTTACCCTACGTCTACGTTCCAAAACTTCTTTTCACGATGCAAATACCAAAGCAGAAGGAATAAGCAAAATACAATGAAGTTTAAAGATTGGCAGAGGTTTTGCCTGAAAAGCAAGTCAAAACTAATGCCAAATCAGATGATACGATAAACTTCGACCTACATTGCTACGCTCTGAAGTCGATACCAGTAAATAAATCAACTAAAAATGGTTGAAAATAAATTAATTTCAAATACTTATGGCAATACTTACTTAAATATGACTTGTTCTCGATCTCCTATTGCTTTACTGCAATCCAGCAGCAAAAAAAGAGGAGCGGTGTAATCTCTTTGCACTGCAAGTCCTTTGTTTACACACATCTTTTGCCAACGTGTTGGTACCATCTTTGCTCTGCATGTGTATTATGCACAAAACAAAAGTGGAACAATAGACCGCTCATTCTGGTCCTCCTATTTCTACGGCCTTGCCTCACAGGCTCCCCCTTCACAACTCGCATTTTCCCTTTCACTAACATGGTTATCCAAATATAAGGTTCGCAACTAACTTCATGGAACTTCGATAACTTTATGACTTTCCTAGAACTGTCAAGCACGCATGAAGCCAACATGCAAAAATAAGGGCCATTTTTCACCAACAGATGGATTCTTCAGTGGGCAACGGAAAGAAGTTTTGTAGATTGTCTTCCTTAGGCAAGGGCATAACCATCAGTATTGAGAAAGGCTCAAATTTGTTGGAGTATCTATTGCTATTACTGCAGTGTGCTTCTGCTTGATCTGCCGTATCTATTATTGTTGATTTCGACTCTATCCAAAGATGCTGGAACAACAGTGGGAAACGTGGGCGAAAAGGAGCAAATGTAGCCCAACCACAATAGGCGAAGGAGCACGCCCAAGAATTGAATGTTTCGGAGATAGCTCTGTAGGACACTTTAATCACCATCCCTTTCTGGGTTTAATTTCTCATATCCATATAGAAAGGGTTCTTCTCCAATGAAGTATTTATCAAAAGAAAGCTTAATTGCTTTCTTTTGCACAACATTAGCGTTTGGAAAGCAGACCATTGCATGTTTGATCCCCTGCTTCTCCAAATAAAAGGCAGGAATAAAGCTTTCTCTCCTGTGCCCCCTCTCTGGCATCCTTAACTTTATCAAATGGGGACTATTGATGCACCTTCTGCTGCTGGCGGTCTTGCAATGACCTTTTCATATCTTTAATGCTTATTAAGACGCAAATATCATTACATCCAACATCAAATCTCCGCATCATTTTCCTTATTTGATTACGTTGTTACTTTTGGAATCTTCTGGCATTGAAAGGAGCTTCGGAGCTTCAGCGCCATGAAAGTGGAGCACATTAATAAATATCCAAGACCAAAAGTCAACATTTCCAAGATTACAAAGTGTGACCAAGGCCACTCTACAACTTCCCCTGCACAGCATCATTTGATAACATTTTGCATTGGCCTTTTTCAATTGCTACTCGTTGCTGGGGCTATCCTTTATTGTCTATTTCTACTTTTGTGGTGTTTCTATACACATTAATTAAAAACTGTAGAGGATCCTACATCGCACATTTCGAGTATTAAAGACACAGGTTCATATCATCCTACACTTATAATCTATTTCAAACACTTTTACTTCTTTACTTCTAATCGGATTTTTGAGGTAGTAGTTATCGCTTTGAACTTGCCATCACGCATACTATGAGAGTAGAGAAAAAGAACTATAGAATGATAAATATATTTGGTCACCACAAGTAATACCAATTTCGAAACAATTGCATCCTGACTAATGGCCTATGTGGTCTTTCAACATAAATGTGAGTGCAATTTCCTACGAATCTTATTTTTGGGCTAACCTTCCAAACATAGGGGCAAATTTGAGCAAAGAACTCTTGGAAATCAGGCAATTAGACCATCCCCAATTCACCTTGCTAACATTTTGATCCATTTGGCAAACATTGTTTAGAATACATCAGAGTAAACCTAAATCTATTAGCTAAATGCGCATTCAGAATACCAAGTCTAATCCTAATAAGACCCATGAGAAACTGATCTCTCTGGGTCACTATATGTTGCTTCCTAGTCAGTGAGAACTTACATTTTCATGGTAAATTTTTATGAATATCACTGCTGGCAAGCAAGGCAGTATCTAGTCAAATAATAAATTAAATATAGCTACAGTTTGCTAGCCTGACTAAAACTAAAACTTCATTTTCGCATCAGATTTTATATACTGTCATACAGTGGTTTTATACAGCCATTTCTTTCAACAGTTCCTGTGATACTTTATCAACTTGTTCTGTAAACTTAAAATTTTCTGCTCTAATTATTTCAGTTCCATTCTGCAAAGTAACTTTTTGTGTTGTCAAACTTTTACAGGATGACTCCTCTGCAAAATCAACATTCATGGAGACACTTGCTCTGAACAAACCCAGAAGTGGAACCAGGAACTTTCCGACGGCTCTAGTTCTTCCTAAGAAGGGGCTAACATGGGGTGAGCATGGCACTATGTATGGGAAAAAACTCTGAAAGCAAATAGTTGTTCACCTTCCAATGAGAGGATAGCATGTTCCGACGGTGGGTTATAGTCCCCTAGCCCCCCTGGCCCAACTCCAGAACAAAACATATCATTTTCACCGGGAATCCAAGCTGTATTTTTTGCATCCTTCTTATTTTCTAAATTCTACCTTTTCTCCTCTCCGAATTTAGAAGTTTACTGGGGAAGCGATGCAATGTAAAAGGTCTGGAACAAGGACAGTTTCCATGAAAAATACCTTTATGCTCACTGCAGTCCTTCTTTTTCAGTTGTCTCAATCTGTTCGTGATATTTCGGCAGCCAACTGCAGCACAGTTTCCGTTAATCATTACGATACTAGGTCACCGCAGTGTAAGACATTAGTTCTGTGAGGAGTGAGATACAAGGTACTCGTACAAGTTTTAAAAAAGAACTCTTCTCGCATACAACGAAAACATTCTTTCACCCCAAAATCTCAGCCTAATACACAGTTGCACGGTCCATGAAAGTGGTGTATTGACCCATAATACTGGGTGAAGAGTAGAAATGGGTGATAACGCAGAGATAGGAGACCGCCAAAAGGAAATAAACATTATCTGTACACTTCGGGCTTCTGATGCAACTGATCCTATTAATCATTTCAGGATAGCCATCGCTGGAGACAAAGGAATTGAGGATATTTGAGCTGTGTCCTGTCGCGGTTCAAGCAAGATGAAGTTCAAAGATTTTGCATCTAATGCCATCAAATAACTTTGGTTCGGAGTAGAATCCGTCAAGATAGCTGTGTGCCTGTGTAGAAAGATTAGTGGGATCGACTTTTGGCCTATCGCAGTAATATCACACTGCAGTTGACAGATAGCTTGTAGCTGATAGAAAAACTGATGCGACCATAGAGCCTCAAGCTACATGCTACTGTCCTTCACCAAAATTCATAGGAATATTATGGTTTCCAGCTTCTCTTCCAGATTCGATTTCAGCCAAGATATGAGATGTAGAACTGCTTTCCACCTAGTTCCTGTGTTGTGGCCTAACATAACCTGCAAATCCCAAGTTTTCATTTTACACTGAATTTCAATCGCAGGTTTTTATGTAAAATGTTTGATGAATTCCAGCAGACAGGCTCACTAAATATTGCAATTAATATAATTGATTTTGGCAAGAAGATAAAAGGAGTCTACCTAGCTTATACCGCTAATTTGAGCACGTAGGTTGCAACTCAAAATGTTGTGAATTCCATTGTCTCAAGCAATGGCTTCACTTATTTAATATAATCAGCTATAGTAAAAATCCAAAGTGTTAGAACAAGACTTTCTTCTGGCACTTTTCCAAATCTACAATATCGTCCTTTTTCACTACTCAAGTTTTTATTATCGTTCGATCAATCTCCATGCTGTAAAGTTGTATTGCCGTCCAAAATTGGTCTGACCAATTATCGAATAGATTTTGTCATTATCACGTGGGAGGTGCAACTAGCTCATTTAGGTACATTTTAGCACGTTATGCTCTCCTACGGAAAAAAGCTTGCTTCAATGTTTTAACGTATTCTTAATGACTTTCAAACTCAGTGAGTGAATATGGCAACGAAATCTAGCGAAAAACTTCCGTCGTTCTCACTAAATATTTTGCCCCTAAAATAAGTTCTAAGAATTCAAGCCGGATACCTATAGCTCCCCTCCTATCATGGGTCACACTACATGTACGGTAATGTAATGTAATCGATTATTTATACACGAAACAAATAGCCCTTTAGCAACTAAAATATTACATATGCATATGTACACTCTTAAAAATGTATTAAGAAAAAAATTAACAGATATAACAGCGAGTAGTAATACTATTGCTGCTCTTCCACGGGGTCGTTTTTTCCGCTATTACAATTGATCAGCCAATAGGTGTACTTTCAATTTCTTTTTGAAGCGTTTGAGAGTTGAGGCATCTCGTATATCAACAGTCCATCAAATGGTCCTCTAGATCAGGGTTGTCCAACGCGTGGCCCGCCATGTTGTCTGGTATGACCCGTGTTGAGATTAAAGCTGTTAAAAAATTACATGGAGGTAAAAAGTTCGATGCAATTACAAAATTACATTGCAATTATTTCGGTTCATATTCTATAAAAATTTCCATCTTAATGATATGTATTATATAAGTGGCCCTCTGTCAATGACCTAAATATGAAACTGGCCCTCCGAGAAAAATGGTTGGACAACCCTGCTCTAGATAAATCACATAAATCATATGGTCCTCTAGAGAAGTGATTGCAAACCACTAGGCCGCGGACATTGCATCGGACTATCAGTACATTCCATGGGATAAATAGTACTGGGCCGCACAATACATGTTACTTGCTTCTATTTAACAAACGTAGGAAATCGCACAATTGGTACCTCTGCTTAGATGGTGGAATGACCTACCTACACCCCCCTGAGCCACGGTAGAACTGCTTAAAGTTTAACAGTCTGGGGTAACAAATGCCTTGGAATCTAGGAATGCCAGTTCAGGACAAATTATCTGATGTCCCGGCTACAGGCTCAGAGGATTTTAGCCCCGGCTATGTACACTCTTGTTTATTAGAAAGAATATTATGAGAATTTATAAGGCTCAAAATCAATGAAATTCAAATTTTCTTAGAATAATAAATGGCGCAAGTATCAACTTCTGTGTATTTGAAATACAATATTGCTTCTACTTGAGTTTGTATTATCGTTGCAAAATTTATTCTACTTACGCACACATTGCTTAACAGGTAGTGTTGTCAAACACAATTATTACAGCATTTTCAGATAACGTGACAACCTGGATTGCTCGACATATTGTCACGAAATGACGCTCAAAACGGCTATAAACAGATGTAAATTCTATTTCAAAAACTGAAAATTTAATGCCAAACTAGTAAGCTGACCAGAAAATTCATGAATTAATAAAAAGAAAGCCAAAAATACATGTATAGCCGGATGATATTGACTTGACTGAGGAAAAGCGACTTCACATTCGTAATCAGCATAAGCAAATTGCCCTATAGTGACAATTGTAGTAAGAAGTTCAAAATCATATCGACAGGTGGAAGTAGATATTTTACGTTTTTTCCATTTTTGTATCCATTGATACTTTATACACTAAAATTTCGACTCTAATAAGAGAGCCAACCATTACATATTCGGTCAGTTTTAAATGGCTCCACTAAACCATCGATACAGCTGTAGCGCACCAATGTATAAGGCTGCATTAACATAGTATTAGACCATTCCATCTAAACTACACAAGGTAGAGAAACTTCTCTATGCTACAAGAGGATATATAAAATCTAAAATTCATACTGTGTCACTTCCAATATAGATTTCTTAGTATTTGTTCCCATGCCAGTAGTCTCAGTCTATAACATCAAAAGAAAAAGACTATTTAACTAATACAGAAGTTGGGAAGGTTTCTTCTATAATTCATCAACTAAACTCCTGTACGTACACAACTATAAATAAGGTACAAGACTGCAATAGGGAAAGTTGTTTCCATTCAAGAGGTTAGATAAAACGATGTAGTCACTTGAAGAAAACAAAAATTATACTTACACTTATGGTACCTGGCAAATCAACAAGTACCATCCGCGGTATCCCTGGGCCTTTCACATGCATAGATATAACCTACGACGAAAGAAAATAATCATAATTAACAGTATAACACTGTAGCCCTACTTTTAGAGATTAAGGTGATGGCGATTGGAAAATTTGCTTTGCTACTTTCTGACTCTAATAGCAATTGAGAAAGAACAACATTTATCAATGTTTTGCATACATGTAACATCATCAACGAAACAACAAAGGAAGACCAAGCTAGCACTTGCTATTAATTAATAGTTTTCAATATCGACTTACAGCAATAACTGTGGTGGGGGTAGCTTTCCTACTAAGTCAAGACTGTCCCACTCTTTTGCTCCTCAAAATGCGATGAATCTTTACCCATATGCTGCTTTCATTCAGGGTATTAGTATATCAGACACACATTTACGAAAATTATGTGCTTGATAATCAGAATGTTCAGTAATGAAGCCGCTCAGGTATTCGGAAGCTAAAATGGTGATATATCTATATGGCACAGCCAATGCTTCATAATGAACAATCTCTCAAATTGTAGGCCGTCCTGGTTCTTGCATCAAACATCTTGCAGAAGAATCAAATGAACTGTTCCCCAATATTCTTCTCATTCTATTTTGTAATTTTCGCAATTCACTTAGCTTAGTAGTTCTACAGGAATGACAACGAGCAGCAATAATTGAAGTTAGGTTTTACTATACCCTTCTCCATATCTTCAAGAGGTGCAAGTGCAAGATATTGCTTGGCGTTCTTCAATTGACTGAACTTTTAAGATACAAAATTGACTTTGCAGAATTGCTTGTGATTATATAAAGAAAAGCGGAACAAGACTTGCTTTCTACCACTAATGCTATTGATATGCAATTTGGTTGGAAGCAGAAAGTTAATAGAACTAGAGCGTTGACGGCTAATCCCATTGTATACAAAACAGAGGCATGGCATGCAAATCCATAATGGCGCCCTAGTAAGGCAGAAAGTTAGTGTACACTAGACGCTCAAAGGAAATAAATCATGTTTCCGCTGCTTATGTCATGGATATTATAATACATTATGGCTTTGGAGAGAGACTAAGAGTTTTTCATGCTTTTTTGGAGAAACTTTTCGGTTTATTAGCCGCGGACTTAACCGTGGTAGCTAAACTATCGAGCATTGTTGCTGCATTGATGTGGATACCTTACTAAGTTTCCTCAAATGCTGAAGGTATTTACGCTCTATACTTAAAGCAAACAGCAATGAAGGTTAAAGAGTATGGCTAAGATTCATTTAGTAGCAAATACTATTCAAATTAAAGAGCTCTTCAAAGTAGTAGCTAACTATCCCGTCTCAGGAATGAGTTTAAGGCCTGCAAGAGCTTAAAGTATCTGTTTTCTTTATCGGTCTATGTGCGATAGAAATAATAAAAAACGTGAAGACATCTTCTGTCAATGTTGTATATTATAAAATAAAATTTGGTTTATGAGTATTATTCTGCCGAGCCTGTGAGAAATGATTGTTAATACAATCCTGCAACACTATCAATATTGTTACATGGCCATCTCGTAGGCTTGAAACAAGAATATGGTTTTCAATGGAGCGCTGTGCCAGTAAAAGAATGAAGATTCCTTTTTTCAAAGAGAGCTTTCACTAGAAATTGAATAGTAATGCAGAAGCATAAATGATGTGATGTTTATTAATGGTTGAAAGAGTGATGCAACAGATTATGAACATTTAAGTTTTTTTTGTGAATGTGAGATCAAGCCATTTGTGCACAAGAGATCATCACTCTTCAAGATGCCATTTGAATCCAAACTAGCTTTCAAGTTATCATTACCACAAAATGAAGAATTCTGAGGAGAATGGATATTCTCTATAATGCAGTTTGCATTGTTTTAATACCTCTATGCTCTTATTCTGGGACAATGCTCTAAAAATTCACTGAAGCTGCCAAGGATTGGGAGTAGTATTTTAAATATTCTCTCCTTGAATCTTGCTGTAAGCCATTTCCAGAGGCCTTCAAGAATGTGTATGTAAAAGCATACTCAAAAGCAGACTTACTTCTGGACAATAACCTTTTTGTAATAGCAAAATTGGGCTAATGTAATACACCAAAGCCAATAGTAAATGCTTTTCTGAGACCATCAATAATTTTCTTTCCAACAGTATTTATAAATTATATATACATATATATGTATA
>WIPJ01000110.1:274673-297896 GCA_018155075.1 Cassiopea andromeda
CTTATTAAGAGGTATCGATGGCATAGTTGCTTTTCGGTTGAGTTGAAGGATCGTCCTCAAATATAGTATCATTCTCAAATCTATGATCTTGCAGGGAGGGAAAAATAACTCAATTCTAGGCCCATTTGTGACAATGACATGATTTGTCATTTTCTTTACAAGGTTGTTGTTTTTTTCATTTCTCCATTTCCCTTGACAGTGTATCGAAAAGCTTGCTCAACATACTTAATTGTTCTATATACACCGTAAGAGACTTTGATTAATCCTCCATTGTTTCCCCTCTCTAGGAAAAGCTCATGTGAAGGTGTTTCTCTACATTCAGAGGTAGCTGAAAGACTGGAATTTAGCAACAATGCTTCAGAGCAAATAGAACAGTCACTTTGTCTTTTCAGCTTTCGTACAATGAACCCAGCAATGTAGAACAACAGATTTTCTGATATGTCTGATGTGATCACTCTGTTCAATGCATCTGAAAGCTCTTGAAGCTGTGCATCATCACTGTCACTATCACCAGCTTCTTCCACAATTGTGGATCTATGCTTGCTTCATTTGAGACTAAACAAGGATCCTGTGTTTTCATTTTCAAGTGACATTACATTGGCTTATTTTGATGCAGTTATAGACTTTTTCATAAGAATGTTTCTCGATGCATACTTAAACTGAAGAGTGTTTGGGTTGTCAATGTGGTCTTGAGAAAATGTGTTTGTTAAAACAGTGTCTTATTGATGATAAATGAGGAAGTGAAAATATTTTGCACATAAGAGTAAGCTTTTGCTGAGTAAAAGTGAACTGTTAATGCAACTTTTTTTTACTATTTCAGTGTAACAATGACCTTAACATTTTCTTTTGGCAATTTGCATTTCATTTTTGAGCATCTCAGAGTAAGACCAGAAAACTGTTCTTTTAGTAGCTCATAAGGTGCTTCTTTTAGTAAGTGGTTCCTTTTTAAGTTATCAATAATATCCTTCAGAGAAGAAATCTTTTGTGTTTGTCTTCTAATTTTCTGCAGCAACACTTTGATTTTTCTTTTCAATTTTAGCTTTGTAGGTGTTAACTCAGATTTCTTTCTTTTCTCTTGCTTATGTTTGTAGTTTGTTTGGGTTGCATGAGAAAAATTTTGTGTAAGCATTTTTTCATCAAATGGATTATCTTGATCTGTTGAAATACTTATTTGTGTAAGCTCTCTTCTTGGAATTTTTGGGGTGCCAGCAAGTGTTTAGGAAGTCAAAAATTGAAGGAACAGTATTTCTCTTAAGCCTTGAGTTTGGAAGTCCAGGAGGAGTGACATATTCAGTTTCCTTAAAATGCTTGCTACACACAAATGACCATTTTGAAGGATTCCACTTATCTCTGCAAAGTGCCCTCACCCAAAGTTTTCTCCAGATTGCATCTAATGGGAAGCTAAAAGTTGCAAATTACCTTATATCAACCAACAAGCTCAAGACCAAAACCAAGCAAGATATATATATATATATATATATATATATATATATATATATATATATATATATATATATATATATATATATGCCAGTTCCTTATTTGGGAAATTTTTGGAAGAGGTGTACATAAAATCAGACGTCAAAAATTTTACTAATCACAAGATTGTGTCTTGAGAGACATGGTCAGAGCAATCTCGGGGAATACCCAACATTATATAATGTATTCAGTCTATCTATGACCTGGAATACCATTATCTATAAGACACATTTGCTTTACCACACATCGAAATTTTGTGGTTCATCGAGCAACGACGAAATACTGTATTTGGCTTAATAACTAGTATAAAAACAAGAGTACCGCAATTCAAGAGGAAAAGGATCTTTTGTTTTCTTAGCTATGTACCACTAGTTTTGATCCCAACCTACCGATTAAGAGAGATCGTGAACTCGGGACGATTTGCTGTTCCACTACTGGTAGGGCCATACTTGCGAAGTTTCTGCATTTCCTGCCAATTATAAGCACAACAAGAGATAACCATAACAATTTTGAGACAAAATAAAAAGAATTCCACTTTAAGCATTTTCTAGGACGACAAGTAAAAATATCTATCGCTGATCTGTCCAGAACGTGAGTACACTGTATAATGCTTTCTGCCGTACGAACAATATGGCGGCAATACGCATGTTAACTTCAGCCTCGCTTGGGCAGTCAGCCCTCTAGTCTTTATTATTATCTCTATGGTCATTAGTAGATTTGAGTAAGCACATCTCAACCAATGGAGGGTTCGCAAACCATACTGAAACATTTACAAGTGTTTGTTTTTATCAAAGTGATTACAGAGCTGATCATGCAACAATATTCAAAAGCCAAGACTTGCAGGAAGAACTGAGATGGGTTTATAGTGTGACCGAACATCACGCATTCCATTCTTAACAAATGACAGATATACAAAAGTAGCTTAAAAAATAGATTTCAAAGTGGAGAAACGCAGCTTCAAGATGAATTTTATCGTAAGAACTGTGATTATTAGGATAAACACGTAGTGCTTGATCTTTAGTCTATGACAATACAAGAGAATGACTACTCCATAATAAGACAAATTCTATGTTATGATAAATCTGGCATAAGTCTCGACACTACACTAGTGCCATCCTCAGTACAGTAGGGAAAATCAAATAACGTGAGAAATAAAGATTTCAAAAGTAAATAGGACATAAAGAAGATAACGGGGCAGAAATGGAACAAAAGACGAATAAGAGAATGCCTGTTCTCAGCAGAAAAAAAATGCCCATATATGGGAAAAGGGCATGTAATCAAAACAGATAAACAGCTTAAGTCAGGGGATTTGGAAAATGAAGGACAAGACAAGACACTAAAAGAGGACTGAGGGAATAGAGGACAGCTTGGAATTTCATATGACGAGCAAATATGAAATGCAGATTACTAATGCGTTCGCCAAACTACTCTTATGGTTTTGAGAGATGTACCACTTAGAGGTCAGAGAAGAAAAGTAAGAGAATAAGCCTGAGAAACTACTTTTCTGAATATACTAGTGGAGAAACCTTCAGCAGTTTTTGAAAATTCTCCCTATTACATTTCACTTGATATTGGCATAGACAGATGGAAAAGACTTAGTACTTTATCACCAAATGAAAATGCAACTTTAGTGTGATCCATATTTCCTGTATCTAAAAAAGAAATTTGCTGGTCCACGTAGCTTGGGGCAATTTGGGCCAGCTACTGGAATCTCTGTTTCTGAAGTAATCATATATTGTGGTACCTTGTACCACTTCCAACGTTTGAAGAAAAGAAAAAGAGGAATCAAGACAGTGAATATACGTTATAAAAATGTTATGATCGAATATAAAATATCAAATGAATAGTTTTCGCTACTACCCACACTGTAATTCACATTATTCTTTTCATACTTCCGTATTGACCTAAGTTGCCTAGCTGGTCCAAGTACTCCAAAGTACGGTATTTAATTCTCACGTTAGTCAATATTCCCTATTGTACTCCGAATGGCACTAGTGCAGTATCGAAACGTTTAGCGGATTTATTATAACATGGAATAGTCATTTTCTTATTATAAATTACTCATTAATTATTATCGATTATTAAAGAATAGAGAATAAAGATCAAACCCAACATGGCCCTCTTATAAATCACTGTTCTTAGCTAAAAGGATAAAATAGAACCTCGTTATATCAGTTTTGCCTGGAAAGCTTGTAGGGGAGGTTCCTTCTTAGCATTCCATAACTTAGCACCTCAATAAAAAAACATTTCTGCCCATTATTTACTGTTTTTCTAGGCAGTTGCAAGTCTCTACTGGTAATTCGTAGAGTCTACAGATGACGTTCAGATTTCTTTTCAATGATTATTTTTCTGATTTCTCTGAAGAAGATAGAGAAACTATAAAGACTCAACAACATGTTGCAAGCAATTTGCTAATCAACATTCCAGTAGGAGACATCCGTGAATTAATCCGTCAAGAGATATCTTCACTCCATAATCTGAACAACAATTCGCAGTCGATTTCAACCACACCTCTACCCCAGTTGCAACATCATGGACCGCTGTTTCCAACTCCACAGCACAACTTATCAGCAGTCCAATCATTCTTGCAATCGATGACCTCCACCTTGCCTCACAAATCACCAGGTATGTCTTCCATTCTTCCTTCTCCTTACACAGAGCAAAGTTATCCAATTAATTCATCTTTACTACCTCCTTTATCCCAGAAAACCGCGCAGGACATAAGAAATAGGCAATTCGTTGAATTTAACTCGCTACTCCTAACGCTCTGTACGACTCTGATAATCTTTTGTTCGCACTTAGTCGTTCCCCAGAGGGTGAAAATATTCTTTCATTGTAACGCAAGCGTTTGCAGAAATAGAAAAAATAGCCCGTCATCTTGGATGGAAGCATGGAATATTTAAACAAAAACGATGGCCCAATTCTATCCTGGTTCGCTTCCGAGTATTAGGACTTCATATGCATATTACAAAGAGCATATCTGATACAATTGTGGCTTCACTACAACACCGCATTTCAAATGCACGCAGCAATGGGTAAATCAATGTCATGGTCGTATGTTGACAAAAGCATTTTTAACAAATTTGTAAGCTGTCAAGAACCTCAAAACCATGTCGCGTGTTTTATTTGCGATGCAAAGGCTCACCTAGCTAACTCTTGCCCACAGGGTATTTTTCGTCAGAGAAGTGAGCCAACAGAATCCTTACCCACTAAAGCAACCTTCAACGTACGTTCAACCACGTGCAGATAGTGCATACTACCAAATGAGGAAGTAATGCTTGTAGATTTCCACACAAATGTCCCTCTTATAGCACACATCATCTCTCATTCAAATGCGACACGTTTTAACACTCTGCTAGATATTGCCCCGTCGCCTTTACGATATCGAACGTTTGAGGCATGAACTTTTAGATTATCCCTACACCCAAAAAAGTGCTATAATTTTCGCTTTTGAAAATGGTTTTGATATAGGCTATAAAGGACCTCAATTTGCTATGCCAACTGAGAATTCAAAATCCACTACACTATTTCGCCCCTTCCCAGTGGGTATAATACCAAAGAAAGACTCCAATAAGTACAAAACAATAACTAACTTGTCCTCATCAGAGGGCCTATCAGTTAACGAACTTATTCCACATTCCGAATCAACAGTTAACTTTAATCAATTCGATTCAACAGCCAAGATTGTCGCAAAACTAGGAAAAGGGGCCCTAATGTCAACACTTGACATAAAAAGCACCTTCTGAATTTGCCCAGTGCGCACAAAGGACTGACACCTAGGCTTTTCATTCCAGGGCATGTCTTTTGTATATTTATGTTTGCCATTCGGTCTCCGCTCCTCGGTCAATAGATTCTCGCAACTAGCAGATGCCATGCTATGGATTTTACGAAAGAATTGTGCAATGCAAAATTGTACAAACTATTTAGATGATTACTTTATTGCTGGCCCAGCAGAGTCAAACATCTGCCAAACGAATCTAGATCTAGAAATTACAGTACTCTCAAAATTGGGGATACTGTTAGCCCAGACAAAATAGTAAAACCAAGCAAAATCATTACATACCTGGGAATTATCATAGACACAGAGAAAATGGGGTTCCCTTTATCAGATGAAAAAGTTACAGAATTAAAGAGCTTACTTGAATCCTTCCAACTGCGCAGAATGCTCACAAAAAGGAACTTGTTATATATTATAGGAAAACTGTAATTCACGTCAAAAATTATCCCTTCTGGTAGAACATTTATTTGCCGTTCAAATCGATTTATCCACATCAGTTACCAAACTGTCGCTTCACATCTCAATAACCCAGGAGGCTCAACAAGACTTAAACTGGTGGTTAATCTTCCTGCCTTAATCAAATGGCAAATCTAACATCTTAAGGAACATGTAGTTCACTCTCAAGACCTTAACCTCTTTACAGATGCATCCGGCCAGTCAGGTTTTGGGATTTATTTTAGGGGTGGATGGATTGCTCAGGCGTGGCCTCCATCGTTTATCAACAATTCAATACAGTGGAAAGAACTATTCCCGATGTATATAGCATGCTACTTATGGACAACAGAGTTTAAGAAAAAGCATCTCTTATTTCACTGCAATAATCTAGGGGTCACCAATATATCTTTCCTTGTTGCACTCCCGTATGTGACTATCCTTTATTTGTCACATCCCCAATACAATTCTATGATTTCGCAGTGGAAATGTTTAATTCAAATTTTCATGGTTAAGGAGGTCATATGAAGTGTAGACAATTATGGATATTTTGGAAGAGGAAAGTCTGAAGAGTTCAAATATGAAGTCAAACCTTCAATATTCATAACATAAAAATGAAATTTGTTGACAAAATCAAGGAAGTAAATCAATACAGTCTAACGCTAATATTGAACTTTTGTATGGTAGTATGTAAAGCAATTCATACCTTACCTGATACATTATCATATGCTATTTGCAGTTTCACAGCCACTGCAACAAGAAGTAGTCTTTGATAAAGGGAAAGGGCACCCTTTTCAATCCGTTCCTGTGACCTTCAACCAATTTTCTCTCTTTTCCTGCAAACAATATATTTGTGGTCTCTTCCCTGGTCCTTTGTAGGCAAATGTGCCCCAAGATTCTTGAGTCAATCTTCCATGCCTTCTGGAGATAAGACCCTTGTTCTTACAACTGATTGATTTGTATTGCAAAAATGGATTTACGAACAAATGTCCCAGAACGATCTTAGGGAAAACTTTCCGAACATTGGTATGATAATTCCACTTTCCAATATCACCAATCAAAAACAACGCTGCTTTCTCAGAGTCATCAGAAGGCTGTTAGCAGTAAGAGCAATGACGAATTTGCAGTTTAACATAACCCCTTAAAAATGCACTAAATCATATGCTAAAGCCAACTACATGGTGCCCTGCATACAAATAAGCCATAAAACGTGGTAGATCATTCTCGACACCCTCGCACCAATAGTGGGGGCAGCTTGAGGGTATTTTGGCGTGAGGCTGCCATTAACTCATGGCAAGCAAATCAATTAACCCCAATCCAAGCTTTATCTTAGCATTTTTAGGCTACCCTGAAAGACCTAACTGTGAGCTAGACCCTTTAATAAATGGATTTATGTTCAGCTTAAAATGGATTGAAAAATCCACCATATCATGAATTTATAATGACACGACCCAAGTACTCCTAACCCACAAGTCACCTTGTGTTATTCTTCCCGATAGTATAATTAGCAACATTAAAAGATTGTGCCTAGGAGACTCAGATAGTTAACTGCTTTTAAGTAATTCGCGGATGCCCAATATAAATATCATATCAATTTCTTACTATTAGCTCTAGTTTTTGTTCAACAGGCTAACCCTATTTTAACGACAAATTCATGTGTAAATATACTTTGTTCCACGCTGAAAACTCAAAACTCTGAAAATCGTTCAACACTACACTTTATCCACACAGATACTAACATTAATAAACACATCAACTTAATCCGCCAGGATCACACAACAATACTTAACATGTAGACACAAACCATGACAAGACCAATGAGCAACAATAAAAACCAACAAACCATGTGACCAGTCATGCATAACAAACAGGTAATCATGTTTGTTCTGCACACAACATAGGAGCCGCAGATCGTAAACTACTTTTAAGTAATTCGCGGGCGCCAAATATAAATATCACATTCATTTCTTACCATTAGCTCTAGTTTTCGTTCAAAAGGCTACCCTTACTTTAACGACAAAACTGTTTCTGGATCTGAAAAAATCCAGTATCATATGGACAAAAACATTGAAAATCCTTTTGGTAGAAGGTAGAATCGCTCCCCTTTCTTGTCACATAAATCACTTGGAATTTTCGGCAAATTAATCCAAGTGACTGTGGAAAAAGTATGTTTTGAAGATCATACCATGAATCCTAAGAGTTCTAAACACATTGATTGCAATTTTTTGTACTTTTCAGCTTTATAGTTTCAAAGGAAATTCTTAGGAAGCCTCACAAATGAATACCATGCAGCATGCAACTAACTCATTTTATTCATAGAGTCAAAAAACTTTTTATCTTTCATCAACTGTCGAATCTGGTTTACATCAAATAAGCCAGCTTTTAACTTTCATTACTCAAAATTGGAAAACTGCTATAGATATACTCAATAAAATCACCATCTATGTCTAGTACTTTAAAAATACTTACATAAGTCCTTAATTCATATGCAGAGGCAGAATTACTATTATATCACGTGGTACTAACTGTTCTACTTTCCCAGTACAAAGTCAATCTCTTACTGGCCATTCCTCTTCAATCTAGTGATTTGCATTGTCTCTGCAGACTCAGTAACAAAGAAGGAATGGGTATCCTATTTACCCAATTTTTCGGCCAAGCAATAAGTTCACTATCTCGAACTCTACATATAACACCCACTTTTTACCACTAAAACTACTAATAACACAATACGCCAAAAACTGCTATGGACTGCCTATCACCTACAAGATGGGAAAACACTTTCTACAGGTGAAACAGGGTGCAAATTGTATTTAAATCTGCTACAACGTTTCGCAAGCTTGTAGAAAAAAGGCAATTTACTGAAATTTGTATATTTTAGGCATATCACAGATCAGAAAAACTAGAGCTAACCAGAAAAAATGAGCATAATTTTCGTAATCAGCAACTCTCAAAATTACTCAAAAATAGTCTTTACCTTGCTGACCCTAAAAATTGTGTTGACCAGTGTTATTTTTGAGTCTACGATTCAATATAATACTAATTAATGTGAAAATTCCCGTTTCTTTACAGTTGAAAACACGTGAAGAACCTATACATAGCTATTGATGATTAGAGAAATTTCCCACCTAGCCCACTAAATTCAGTCCCCCCCCCCTGTATTTGTGCATATTCTATAAAATATGCACATATACACAAGAACATAAAAACACATATAGTTACTAAATAAAGAATAAATAAAAGACTTACGAAAACAAAAAACCACAAATAACCACACTTCGCTATCAACATTTACCAAAATAGTTAGGAAATTAATTGTCATATATAGTGGCAGGTAATGTAGGTACTGTAAGTTAAATGGACAAAAATGTTCTTGTTGATTGCGAAGTACGGTCATTTACTTAGGACTGCAACAAAAGGTGGTCATCAGTAGAAGCATTTAGTGTCAAAGATATAATTTATTGTCAGTTCTCAGTTATGCCTATTAGCTTATACAGTCAGATCTTTACCTCAGTAAATGAGAATCTACAATATCTTATCATTCAAATCCACAATGATTTCATACGCCTTGAGTATACTACTGACAACAGCGAGAAGACTTCACCAATTACCATTAAAGGAGTAGCATAGCAGCAAGAAATGCTCAGTCCCTTCAATGCCATCGTTAGATGGGCACACTGGACTCATGGTATCCGCAAAATTGCGTTCAAATATGTGATAATTGAGTTTGCTTAGGCCAACCAGTAATTGATTCAAGTATGAAACACCTTTTGGGTTATAGATACCGTATACAGAATTGTAACTGGTCTGATTTTCAAAAGTATTTCTTCTTAAATGAACTTTAGAAGAGAGATTCTCTTATCTCTGGGTCACATCTATTCCATTCAAGCAGAGAATTTGGACAAAAGCTAGATCTGAACTTTACTGCTTTTTGTCCATGTTTGCCCAACTAATGGTTGAGTTCTAAGAACATAAGTAGATACATGTAGTGCTAGTATAGCGGCATGTGTGTTTTCAGGAGTTACGTTATTAGTAAATGTGAAGAGAAGAGCAGGGCATCTGTACCATCTCGCACTTTGCAACTTTCAACCAAGTTCTTTATAGAGCCTCTAAGTTAAAAGTTCCTCTCCAAGTGCCTGATACTGCTAAGTTCAAGCTTTTCCACATGGTAATTTCCAGAATAAGCATCATCATTTTTAGGGATTTGGTATATGAGATTGCCACAGTTTAGATGGGATCTTACATAAAATTTGAAAAATTCATCTAATGCACTTCTAGAAAGATATTTGGGCATAAACTTTAGCATTCTAATCTCTTTTTTTAATTTAGTTATGGCGGCTGGTATGTGCACTGATAAAGAAAGTCTACTATCCAGTATCATACCTACGTGTTTGTGTTTCTCTGTCCATGATACTTCCATCATGGACAGAGAAACCAAGATGTTGGTATTTCTCAGCTTTGATAAACTGAATAAATGTGTTGAAGCAAAGATTAAAAAGAAGCGGGCTCAGGCAGTCTCCCTGAAGGCCACCTCGACGAACAGAGATAGCAGGGTTTGAAATTCTTCTATGATAATGGAAGCTTTGTAATCCAGATATAATTTGGAGATCAGAGCCAGTACATGGGAAGGTAAGTGATGGTACGATAGTACAGATTTGATTAAATTATTATGAACTTCAACAAACGCATTTTTAAGATCTAGCAGGGTTACTAGTAGAGAAAGTTGTTTCATTCGAGCTTTGTCTATTACATGGCTCATAAAGGTTGTGTGTTCTACTGTAACAGAAATAGTTTAAGTGAAAACTATCTGGATCTGATTTTCAATAGATTTATTTTGCTTCAGCAAATTGAACATTGAATTGAACATTGAATTTCGCATACATGATGTAAATATCTTCAAGGGAACAGATTCTGATGTTATTGGCCTGAAATTTGCAGGATCGTCTGTTGAACCTTTCTTATGGACAAGTATTGTTGCTGATTTTTTCCATGGCGGAAGAACTCTACCAGAAAGCCAAATAACATGGATGATTTCCGCGAGAAAGGATCGTAGACATGGACATTGCTTAAAACATATGAAAGATATCTTGTCAAGAGGACAAGGGAAAGTAGAAGCTTTCATAAGTCGTATGATTGACTTCATTGTCTGACATGACGGGGGTCTCATGTCAAATGGATAAGTAGGTTCACTAAATTTTGGAATTCAAGATGGAATAGGAAATAATTTGTTAGAATTTAGTGCTGAAAATGCCTTACAGAAGAAATCAGTACATCGTATAGCAGGAAAAGAAGGAGTGACTGTGTGCTGTGCAGATAGCATTTGAAATAATTAGAGAAAAGCTTAGATATAAAACTGTCGTGATTGGTGATACTTGAATTATGATTGACAGGTATTTGACGGATGAGCTGTTGCGAAAGCGGGAAGGTGCGAATTTAATTACAGAGATAGTAGCGTTAGAAGATTTCAAATATTTGAGATGTTTCTTTAAGTCCTTAGCTAGACAGTCCATGTAATTATTGTCTAGTTACTTATCACAGCTTCCTACGGTGCCACAAGCTTCCTTGAAATAATTTTAAATCGTTGTGCTCATCAGCTTGACTAAATCGCTTACTGTTGATTCATTTACAACTACATTCACAAATGCCGACTGAAAAAAGGTATTGGCCACCAGCCAGACATTATCTGATTTTGGGAGGAGAATCCTTGACTATGCTCAAATTGATCTCTAAGGTGTTCTTCCAGGCATTCCTCAGTCTCACAATAACTTTCATAGATAATTGACTCTTCCTCACCTAACTTGTTTACAATTTTGCAATTCCTCTGGTGAATGCGTAGGCCCTTTATACTTTTGCATGATTTCCCCGCAGTGATGGGTGACTCCTCGCTAACTTTTGGTCAAAATTAAACTAGTCACGGTAAGCCATTCGAGTCAACATGTGTCAAGTTAAAAGGCCATCATCCTCAAGATCTTTAAGAACAGATTTTAATGTTGGAACACTCAATGTAAGAGGTTTAAATAGTGACTTGAAAAAACAACAGTTAGCAACTGACATGTCCAAACACCAGTTAGCCATTTTAGCCATGCAAGAAACAACATTCAAGAAGAAGGTATATCAGAGATACAAACACCTGATAAGAAGAGGAGCTATGATGTATACCATGCAGCAAATTCAAAAAGTAAACACCATGGTGTAGGGCTTGTGATAGAGAAGGTAATTAAGGCAGAGTTCAAGACCATCACAGATAGAATACGTACAGCTACCATCAAGCTTGAAGGAGAAAAAATCAGACAAAGGTTGTTTTTATACCAACCTATGCTCCAACTCTAGAAGTGAGTGTGAAAAATCCTAAGGTCAGAGATGATTATTATGAAGATCTAGAAAGAACAATTAATTCAGCAAACAAGAGATACGTGCATAGTAGGAGGAGACCAGAATGCAAAAACAGGTATGGGCCATAAAGAATTTCCAGAAGTTATGGGAAGATATGGAAAGGGAGAAATGAATACATCAGGAAGAATACTTGCAGAAACTTTATTAAGAAATAACATGATTTTATGTAACACCATGTTTCCACACAAGATGTGCCCCAGAACAAAATGGCAGGCACCAGAAAGAGTTCATGATCATAATGACAGAAATGGGGATAGAAGAAGAAATCCTTACAGAAACCAAATTGACTATTTAATGCTGAAAAAGGAACATCAGACATTTGTAAATGATGAAAGATCTTATAGTGGAATAGAAACACTTACAGATCACAGACTGGTAAAAGCTAAGATCAACATCAAATGGTATAAGACGAAAGCACAAAAAACAACACCAAAGTTAAATTTAGAGAAACTGAGAGATGAGGAATACAGAAAGAAATATCAAAGTAAGATCAAAGGAAATATAGAAGAGGTAAAACAAGCAACAACAGTTCAAGAGAAATGGACATGCACAGTGAAAGTATGCAAGAAAGCAACAGAAGAAGTAGTAGGTACCCATGACAGAGTGAGAAAAAATGAAAATGAAGAAATAAAGAAACTATCAGAAGAAGAAAGAAGACTTACGGACAACATAAATTCCACCAGAAACAAGAGAAAAAGAGAAAGAATCCAAGAGAGAAACAAGATAATGAGAGAACTTCACAAGAAAATGGATGAGGAGGAAGTAACCAAAATATGACAAATGGTAGAGGAGGTAGACAGATCAAAAGACGACTCCAGAAGAATGTTTCAGGTGGTGAATGACCTACAAAAAAGAAAAGAAAAGAAAAGAATAGTAGTAGATGGAGAAGACGGAAAAACAACAGATGAAAAAGAGCAGATAAGATTAGTAACAGCGCTCCTTAATGATATGTTCAGCAAAGAAAATGAAGAAATAATTAACCACATCGAACCAGAAAAGATGAAAACACCGTTCACACAAGAAGAGATCAGTAAAGCAGTAAAAAGTCTCAAAAATGGAAAAAAGTGCAGGGATTGATGAATTAAAAGCAGAAATGACCAAGTATGGCCCAATGGAAGTATGTCAAGGGATAGCAGAAATATTTAACGAAATTGCCGAAACAGGAGTATATCCATCCGAAGTAAAAGAAGGGGTGTAGATACCCCTACAGAAACCAGGGAAAGGCCGGACCACCAGGAAGCCTACGACCAATCATCCTTTTTATCAATACTCAAAAGATCCTAGCAATATGTATGCTCGGACGATGTTTAGAAAAACTCCTGCGGAAAGTACCACCCATGCAGGCAGCCTACCGACAAGGTCGAAGTACGACAGCACTAGTCTTCACTTTTAAAGTTCTCGCAGAAAGGCCACCACGTCTGAGAACTATAAGATTATATTACTACTATTAGATATGTCACAAGCGTTCGATATAGTGAGAGAATCTGAGCTGTTTAACATCTTAGAAGACATTCTGGAGAAAGACGAGTTGCATATGATGAAGATTCTGGTAGAAGACGTATCGTTAAGAGTAAGAATTGGTAAGTCCATCGGCAATGAAATAAATACAAACATAGTCGTACCTCAAGGAGATTGCCTGAGCTCCATAGTAAGTATTCATCGTATATCTAACAGAGGCTCTCAAACCAACCAGATCGATCGTCACACCGTCCTATGTTGAAGACCATCGTTATGGCCAATTCAGAACAAGACTCCTCATGATAGACAAGCAATACGCAGATGATACATCATGGGTCACAAATAATGAAGAATGAAAAGATACACTAAAAGCTGCAGTACCACCCATCCTTGGTGAGAGAAACCTTCAGGCAAATGAGTCCAAAACTGAAAAGTATATTGTGACAAGAGGAGGTGATAACAGCTGGAGAAAATGCGAATATCTCGGAAGCCTACTAGACTCGGAAAATGACATCAGCAGAAGAAAAATATTAAGTCTCCCAGCATATAATCAACTGAAATACATCTTTGAAAATAAAAGAGTATCCCAAGACGTAAAGATGAGATTATTCAACAGTCATCTAACAAGCATATTCCTATCCTGGACATAGAATGGACAAAGAACAGCTATACGAAACAACCAAGATCAAACAATGGAGCAAAACAATCAAGAAAAGAAGACTACAATGGTACGGACATCTTCTTCGACTATCAGAAGAAACACCAGCAAAAGTAGCCCCAAGAGAAGCAAGAAAATATGCTCCAAAACCAAGAGGTGGTCAAAAGGTAACATGGCTAAAACTGGTGGACAAAGACTTAGAAAATATTAACATTAAGGTGATGGTTAAAAATGGTGGTGGTATTAATAGTATTAGAAAGTGCAGTCATGAAATGTTGGCTAATAGCAGACACATTTGGCAGGTAGTGGTGGACCGCGCAGTGTCATCCTCTTGATGTGAAAGCGTAAAAGAAGAAGAAGAAGAATGATTTCCCGCAGCAAAATTTAATAGATGCAACATCGATATTACGAACAGGAGAAACTGTATCTTTGACAAGAGGGATGATGATGTCTCCGTCCAGACCAATGGTGTTACTATGAACACATTGTTTACATCGCCATTGATGTCGGCCTAACGCAACAAAATCTTTTCGACAAAACGAACAAACCGTAAATAGAGCAAAAAGTATAATAATGTAAGAGCGAATCATGGTGTACTTAGTTCCCAGTGCTGTGGTCCAACGAGGAATATATGATATAATCCGAAATAATGCAGTCAAGGCAAAACATACGATTTTAAAACAGGAGCCATGCACAATAATGCTACAGCTCAATGGTATAATAATCATAATAATAATTTTTTTCAAACTTCATATAATTCAATCAATACTGCAAATACAATTATACACCTCGCTAATGCTAGGTAGTGCACAATTGGCTAGCCTGCTAATACCACTTAAAACTAAATATGTTAACAACTATAGGGAAAAATACAAAAGTAGAATAGAGATAATGATATAAATATGAAATCATTAAAAGTTCAATAAGTTTGGAGATGTCCATTGCTTATTGCGCCTGCAATAAATATAGTAAGAACATCTGAAGGCAATATTTGATGCTTTCATGACAATGTTGTTCTGGACATTAGCGTCAAAATGCCGATCTTGAAGCATTTTTACAACGGAATCAGAAGATGCGCCAAAGATGCAAAGAGCACTCATTGCGAGATTAATAAACTTAATGCTGGTGTAGTTTGTTCTAAGGCTATTGAAAAGAGGACACAATTTTGAAAATCTGCGGTCACTATTGATTGTAATATTGGATTCAGAACCAACAGAACGTTCCAGCATATAAAAAGAAGTGTCATTGAGTATAAGAACAGGATCAGGCCAGAGAGAATCTCCAGTAACCAAAGAAGGGGATGGGAAAGAAGGGAGATCAGCATAATGAGGTATTCTTAAGTGAGGATAGTGAATTGGCCAGATGTAAGAGTACAGAGTTATGACTCCAAGTATATCTACCATCGTCCAGGTAAGACTTGCAACTTGATACAATGTGTTGAAGCATTTCCGACTGGAAGCAAAAGGAGCAAGCTGATGTCGAAGACAGAGGCCATTTGCAAAGGTTCTTTCTAGTAGCGAGAGTGTTATTTAGGTACTTGATGATGAAGTTGAAAATGTTTCTAGGCATATTCTTCTGTACCTTGGACCAAAGACCACGAGTTTTGCTGCTACCATGAAGAAAGATAGAAGTAAGAATGAAGCCTTGTGACTTTAGGTCATGACGAATACGATCTTCATTATCATTTTGGATGGCATTTAACACTTGCTTGGTATTACGGAATTGGTCATACTGAATGTTGCAACCGATACTTGAGCTAGACCAAAGAATGCTAATATCAATATCAGAATTAGGAGATGACTTAAGAGCGTTTCTAACTACTACCTGACACTGCATCAATTTTGTACATGGCAGGATAAGGCTCATTCCATACTTTGACTTCGATAGGACTGGAGAGCTTAAGGTGGCACTGATAGGTAACTCGAGCCATTCGCGTACATACTGAGATACAATATTGTCTAGATTTTCAGGAACTCATGTCTTGCCAATGTCAGCAATAGCAAAATGCCACGCTATCTTGGAGAGAACAAAGCGATGGTATAATTGGAGTTTATTTCTAGGGTGACAAGGAATCTTGTCAATCTTGCTCATTAAATCTCTAACTAACTCCAAGACTTCGAATTTATGGTCAACGCTATTCATAGAAAAATTACAAATTTGACCTCCGTACTAAAAAAAGATTTACCATTCTCGACAATAGGTACTTTTGTCTTGTCTATCAAAAGCTTAGGGAGATACTGAGTAGATGAAGTTTGAGATTTTTTAATTCCAAAGGTCGAGCATTTATCAAATCTGATAACCATACTAGCCCAATTGTACCATCTCGTGAAGTGATTGAGGAGAACTTGAATTTCTTGCTTAAGATTAGTTATAACAGCTGCAGCATCTGAAAATTGAAACCAATGAATAGGGTAGATGGGAATGATGGAAAAACCAAGCTGTCTGAAATTCTTATCAGAAAATATACAGGATAAATGTATTAAAGCACAGTTTGAAGGTAAATGGGCTCAGGCAATCCCGCTGGAGGATGCCACGGCATACAGCTATCTAGGGAGTTTAAAAGAACTAGTAATGATAGATGTTTGGAAATTTAAGTAGAGATGATGAATCAATAGCTGTATGTGACTAGGAATGCGATAGTAATTTAGCACCTCATGAATAAGGCTATGGTGAACTCCACCAAACGCGTTTTGTAAATCCAGTAATGTGATATCTAGGGATATCTTTATTATTCTTGCTGTGATTATAACGTTGGCCATCTGAGCAGTGTGTTCAAATGTGCCAGAGATCTTAGGCAGAAGTCCCTTCCGAATTTGATAATCAATAAAGCTATTAGCCTTGAGGAAAGCAAACATGGAATCTCTTAATAATGATGTGAAGATCTTGAGGGGAACACTTTCGAGAGTTATAGGCCTGAAATTGGATGGATCCGCAGTATCACCCTATTTATAAACAAGAACTGTGCACACTTTAAGCACTGCTGTAATATAAGAACGAAGATACGGGCAAAGCTTGAATGGAATAATAGATATTTTGTTAAGTGAAAGTGGTGAACCAAAAGCCTTCATACTACGTATTGTTTTTGTAACTTGTTAATAGGAAGGAGGAGATGTATCATAAGGAACTGATGGCTCTGCTAGAGGGGGAATCCAACTTGGGATTATAAACGATTTAGAAGGATTAGTATAGTAAAAGAACTTTGGGAAAAACTGAATGCAAGTAGACGAATCGAATGATGGTGATATGGAAGTACCCTGTTGAATATGCTTCTTAACGTAGCGCCAAAAGTATCAATTGACGCTTCGTTTGAGTTCATAGTACTATTACGCAATCGTAGATGTATAGTCTTAGCCACATATTTGATTTCCGCGATATCAGACTTAGATCTTTTAAGGGACTGATGTTCACTTAAGCATAGCGATAGAGTAGTCGTTGCATTTACCAATGAAATGCGATAAATCTGTATTTTCCAAAGAACCAAACATTTCATGAAAATAATCACAACTGGTCGAAATCATTGATGAGACGACAGTGATAATATCCAATCCTACTACGCCTGAAGCTGGTA
Organism: Cassiopea andromeda; assembly: GCA_018155075.1. Taxonomy (NCBI): domain Eukaryota; kingdom Metazoa; phylum Cnidaria; class Scyphozoa; order Rhizostomeae; family Cassiopeidae; genus Cassiopea; species Cassiopea andromeda. The sequence goes on from WIPJ01000110.1 coordinate 292,437, forward strand.
ATGAAGCGGAAAAGAAATCGTTCGCTAGTTTACAATCATAGTCGGACTTCGAAACCTTAATGCCAGGTTTTGATTGTTGGAATTGAACTTACGTTGATTTGATGTTCAATCTGACCAGTGTCATCGTATGTCTCATTTATATCCACAAAATCGAAGGTTTCTTGCTCTAGGCCTTTAAGTATACGGCAGCTGCGCTGGTGCATTTTTAAACCTCTCAAACCGTTACACACTTTTCCACAACAGCATCTAACTTCCGATCAGTTACTGATGTGTGTAGAACTATAACAATTGGCATTAAATGATGAATTTTCACAAATCCTGTGACTTTGTAGCACTGTTTCGCTGTTTTCATCTTATTTCAACTTTTCCTTGCATCTCCATGCGTTTCAGCCTTAGGATTTGAACTCCCCATCACAGACTGAGCAAATCACTGATATTGCTAGGATTGATGTAAATAGATAAGATATACAATATATAATGTAACGTCCCAACTGCAGACTAAATACGAAACTACAATAAATCTTTGGGGTTGTGTACAATAAGCATCTTGATGCTCTGCTCGACAACCAATCAATAATAATAGCAATAATGTTTAAAAGACTGTCCTACCCTTGGTGGCTAAGGAAGATGAGCGCCCTATGCCTAATAACTACCCACAATGGCGTGCATACTATACAGCCTCTGGCAGTCAAGTCCAGCTCCTGGACTTCTTGTGGCAGAACCACTTGCAACAGACAGGAGAAGGGGCGAAAGGCAAGGATATGGCGCCTTCTGAATAGCCATTGCTCTGGGTACATTTAACTCGTAAGCTATGGCAGGCAATTAATCAAGGAAAAGGAATACTCTGATCACAAACCAAGGTGGATGGAGCTCTTTAGTTCTGGCCAACAATCCATCTAGGTGATGGTGCCACAACTAAAAACACCTAGGAAGGACAACCTGCACAACCACACTCCCTTTGAAAATGGAAAAGTATCAAAGAACATCATCTTGCATCGGTTGCTGCGCAGTTAAACAAGGAGCGCGTCCCTCGATGATGGACCAGGTTGAGGTGGACAAATGTACTAATGGAACAAATTCCCCCAGCCCTCAGGCTCTAGAGAGTTTCCATACTGAGACATAAACTCAAATAGGCCCTCTAGCTAGCAGAAACACAGCACAAGTAGTAAAGAGTGCAAGACAAAAATGGACATGTGGAGAATACAAACAAGTTATTAGAGCTTATTACCAGGCACTTGAACAACCATCTAATGAAAGTAACATAAATTATAAATATGACATTTGGAGAAAGATACATAATACTGATGCCAACAAGCTAGTCAGTGTTAGACAAGACAAAGTAAAGAATAAACGATTAACAGATGCTCAACTAGAAAGGGTAAGAACAGATATCAGCAGACAATACCAATCACCAAAAGCAGCAGTAGATGCCAATAGTGAAGGTACAGTTGAGATGACAGGAGAGGGATTTACTGCACTTTACGCTCCTGAAAACAATGTAGAACATTCACTACATCCAGAACCATCGGTGCAGAACAGAAAAATTTTGGACATGAAGAACCAGATAGTATAAAAATGTGAAGAGGCCAAGTATATCGGAATAGGAACGATAGTCACATTACCTAGCAAAAGTAAAAATTTCAAAGCAAGAGACTTAATTACCGTATCAAACAAAGCCCTTTCAGGCATAAAAAAACAACACCAACTGGATATGACACAAGTCAATTAATTAATGTATGCTACTGCTACAGTTCTAACGAAGATAGCAGGATCGAATTAAAGAAGCACAGAAAATAATTGGGCATAGATGAAAGCAGTGGTATTAAACATGCACAATGAAAGAAAAGATCAGAAAAGGATACTACCATCGGATTAAGCTGATTCTTAAAAGTAAATTGAATTCGTCAAATAAAATCTCCGATATTAATACTTTGGCAATACCATTTGAAGTGTATAGTATCAACATAATTAACTGGCAGATAAAGGAAATCAGGAAAATGGATGCAAAGAAAAGTAGATTATTCACAATACACAAAATGCACCACCCCAAAGCCAAAGTAGACAGAATGTATCTTCCTAGAAAAGAGGGTTGGAGAGGACTGATTCAATTTGATTGCACACACAAGACAAGCACCATAGGATTAGACAAATACATTGCAAGTACAAAAGACCAGTTATTGAAACAAGTACACAAATATGACATCAGTAAGACACTGTACTCGATCCATAAAGAAGCTCTTAAATATGCATATGAATTGCAGTTACAAACGAATGATGGTGAGATGCAAGTAACTATGCCAATTACAAAAATTGTGCGAGAAGTGAAAAGGACTGCAAAGATGCAAGCTGCGAACAATCTTAAAGCCAGATGGAAAGGAAAGCCTTTGCATGGGCGATATGTAGACAGAATTCAGAAAGAAGACATTTACAAAGAGCTAACTCATAAATGGCTTCAAAACTCTGGCTTAAAAGCTGAGATTGAAGGGTTACAATTGCTGCTCAGGATCAAAGTTTAGCAACAAGGTGCTATCAACATAAAATTACCAAAATGGAACCAACCCAAAATGTCGACTATGCCATGAATTTGATGAAAGTATTGAACACACTATATCATTTACATTCATTGGCATATCTATAAACACTATGAGATAGCAGCCACTGACAAATGGTATGATCACAAGCCGAATACAGTTACTAAAGAGAGGGATGTAACAATATTTTGGGATATGCCCATCGATACAGACAAAGAAATCAAAGCAAATAGGCAAGACATCATAGTTAAAGGGAAATCAAAATAAACTATGCATCCTTATTGATATGGCTGTGCCATCAGAAAGAAATGTTGCGGAAAAAGAGGTTGAGAAGCATTCAAAATAAAAATATCATGAAATTGAAATTGGCAAAAATGTGAACACAAAAAACATTGTCATCCCATCGGTAATTGGAGCACTAGGAATTATACGTAAAGGGATGATTCGATATGTAGAACAGTTACCTGGACATATCACGATTGAAGAACTGCAAAAGATTGTTCTGCTTGGAACTGCTCACATAATAAGAACACATTCCATAACACAGCCTTAGGTCCATAGTTTGGGCCCGGCACAGTACTTGAAGTAAAGTACAGAAACGTTTAAATACGCATAGAACAAATATTAAGAGTATATTTATTCAACGTTGGTTACAAAAGACATAGTTAAAAACTAATACAAGCCAACTGATCTTCCTATTTACAATGCTTATATACAAATTTCAGTACAGCATGTAGATCCTGTCAAAACTTTAATTCTGTTTCTATTAATTTCCTTGTTCGATGATTTTCCACTGAACATCCAAATTAGTGCACAATAATTTAAGCTTGATAGCACAAAAGAATTATATTGTATAACATTTTTTTCGTATTCAAGATTTTGAGCGACTCTAGAAAAAGCTCTAACTTTATTTGAAGTTTTTTGCAGAATGATTGTACATGCTCGTTAAAGTTTAGCATAAAATCAATTGTCACACCCAATAACTTTACGCTATCAGTCATCTTGACCACAATACCATCTATATCAATACATATTTTAATGTCATCTTTTAGGCCTATGAAACTTATTGAAATTTATTGAGTTTGCAACCATTTCATTGTTTTTATACCAGTAAATTGTAGCTTTCATGTCAATTTCGATGTTTAAGGTGACAAAATCTAGGTGTTGTTCATATGCATATATTGTATTATCGTTTGAAAAATTGCATACCTATGAGTGCTGTATCTCATAGAAGTCATTTGCGAATAGGTTAAATAGGAAGGGTCCTAGAACAGATCCCTGTGGAACACCTGATTTAATTTCCTTCCATGTACTAAAAGAAGTACCTGTTTTCACTCTACCTTCTTCCAAGGTAAGTATGCATAAGTTTTAGGCTTTCTATACTGAATCCGTAAGCTTTCATCTAAGCTAAAGTAGGTTATGGGATAGACAGTCATATGCTTTTGATAGATCCATCAACACCAAACCACATACACCTGATTGGTCGATATGCATACGGATTCTCTCAATGACTCTAAGTAGAGCATGCTAAGTACAATATCTGTCTCTAAATCTACATAAAATACTTGCTAGTCTAGGTTCCATAAACGGTGCCATTTGCTTTTCTAGGAGGCGCTAAAATACTTTTGAGTAGGCAGATAGTACACTAACAGGTTCGATGGCTACTTTTTGAAGTGCTCCTACTATCTTTATATACTGGTGATACATCTGCTAGCATTAATGGGTCAGTTAAAATGCAGGATTGGACTATAGTGTTTGCAAAGTATTGCTAAATATTGAAGGTAAGATCTGATGCCATTCTTAATATGTGGGAAGGACTATCTCCACTTGCTTTTTTTCTTATATTTAGGTGGTTGATTTCATCCGATACCTCAGAAAACTCAAAAGCTTGAACAGCAAATTTATTGTATCACTTGAGCTTTCTTTAATTCTAATAATGCTTGGGTGCTTACTATCTCAATGAACTGGATGCTCTATCGGGCCATCAATAATGATAAAGGGAACCCCTTCAATCTCAAGTTTATCTGTTATATCTACAAAATACGTGTTGAACCACTCACTAACTTCCTCATTCTTCGAGAGCAAAACACCTTCATTAATGCGGCTAATTTTTATTATCGAGTTTGAGCATTTATTAGATAATAAAGGCTTGAACATTTGCCAAAATGCTTTCTCACTATCCAGTTTCTTAGGATCAAGGTTCTTGTAGCATTCAATTATTGCTTACTTGTTCATTTTAACAACCAAGCCCTTTTGCCTTTTGCATTTCTTAATACTCTTATCAGAATCAGTTATGTTGGCAATCCGCTTTAGCCTAGAGCTTTTCATTATGGCTTCCCGTAAATCCTTAGACTTATGGGGCCTATTATTGCCACAAATTGAGATCTTTTGGGGGGAGGGGGCAAGCGTGTTCAACATATCTAGATATATTTGCCGCATGTCCTCAAATGTGTTAGTAGCATTCGGAGAGTTTCTGACCAATATCTGCTCTAAATTTTTCATCTGAGAACGTTCAGTACTTTCCAAATTGGGCAATCCTTGGAGGTAGCATTTTATAGGTTGCTTTAAGATTTGTATACGCCATATGATGAAAGTTGCTAAATCCTGTCTCAAACTATATGGTATTGAAACAGCGGTTTTTGAGGTTTACTAGTATAAGATCAATACATCTGCCATCCATGGATTTAAACACGCTGGAGTTTGAATGAGACTGGAGTTATTGTGATCATAACTGAAAGAATGGAAAAAGATATGGAAATAGTTATTGAGGCGTCAGAAATGCTTAGAAAGATGAATAAAGGCCGATATCGAGAAAAAATATTAGAATTCTGCCTCTCAAAGCACGGCCTAAGTCACGACAACACCAACGCTGCTCTGGATGAAGCAATAAAACAGAAGAAGATGTACATTACAGTAGTTCATGGGAAAC
>WIPJ01000110.1:312231-338095 GCA_018155075.1 Cassiopea andromeda
TTTTCCTTACTTAATACATGATAATTATCAATAATTAGACTGTTATGTTATATGAGTATATGTATAAACGATACGACCCATTCACTGCCAACCCAGGTGTTATTATTTGCCTCCCTCTGAATAGCTCTTGAACCACTGAGTTGAACCTATAGATGCAGATAAAGAAGTAAATGCGTAGGAGCCGGTGCAGTCGTTAATAGTGCAATTATGGCTGCTTTTTACCATTAGCTAAGAATTGCCAATTTCTAAAGTTTAGATGAAGAATTTTTACTTCCCAGCAATGTTTATCTGCAAAGAAATTGAACTCAAAAAATCTTGCCAAAAACGCCTTAATGCTAGGCAGGACAATTTGTATATATTTTCGCAATATGTACAAAAGCATTCATTAAGGGCCTTGGGCGGCTTTCTCTTTGACTCTATCGAGTATTTCAAAAACGTTTGATAACATTGTAGCTGAAATTTTGTGAATCTCTAAAAGTCACTTTTTCAAATACAAGCGACTTTCGGAATAATAAAAAATTTCTGCAGTTACGTTTTGATGTATTTATGCCTTTGCAATACCACTGTTTCGCTTTTAGTTTATAGAAATGGGTACAATATTCCCAACTTAAGTACTCAAACGTAATAACACAGGGTCTTTCTGCACGTGATGATATCAGTGCAACAACAACTTATGTCTTGCGAAAAGGTGAGAATGGCGGCCTGGCACGAGATCGATTTTGACAAGAAACAACTGGGAATATTAGCGGAAGCACGTACGAGAGAACAAAAACACTTTAGATCATGGGGTTTTACAACATTATCTACAACATATCAATTTTTACTTTTTTCCCAAACTTCCCTTTTAAAGCATTTGACTTGCCAACTCTGAATAGTCAATTAGTTGTATTACAGCCTGATAATGCATGAATAACTGGGAGTGACTGGCATTTTTCAAGTCCTAATCTATTCTTAGTTCTCTTAATATCCCAGATTCTTTGCTGTTTGCCCTGTAACTTAGACTCTGAAAGAAAGTACAAGCCACATCTATACATGTCTTCATGACAACAAAGACGAATTAGCAGTGTTGAACACCACAAAACAGCAAAAACCGAAATCATCAAAAACCGCACAATTGCAAAACCGCACACAAAAACCCCAAAAACCGCACACAAAAACCCCAAAAACCGCACACAAAAACCCCAAAAACCGCATAAACCGACTTCTGGTAAAATCATCAAAATTGACCAGAATTTTGTTCAACTTTTGATACATATGCCTGTCTGTCAAGCTACATCGAAAGAAAAGTTGAAAGAAATGGCAAGCTGCGCTCTCATTGCACCAAATACAAGCTGTGATTTATGCTTGAATTCCTGCCTATTGAACTATTCAGTGCTCGTGCCACGGTGTCGTTCTTGCCACGCTTCCAATGAGAAATTCGATTGCACATTGCGGAAGGGAAGGAATGATGAACAAGTAGGCGAACTCGATGAATTAGCAGCTTATTTGTTTGATAGCATGAGGCATGGCAAAAGTATCCAACATGAAGCTATGATACAAGAATGGCTTTGGCAACTTAAGACTGCGAGAAGTTCTTCTAAAGATACGTATGCGTGAGGAATTAAGGACATGGGGTAAAACAGGTGAAATTTGGCGGGCTTTCATATGTTAGAATACTCTATTACATACATAAAACAATGTGCAAGTCAATAAATAGGGTACATGTTAGTGCATAACATCTATCTAGGCAATATCGAGGTAGGAATTTACTTCCCTTATATTTAAAACTGGCAATGAGATGCTGGCCATGGCATTTACTCAACAACTGCTAAAGAGGGCACTTAAACGTGTCTTGGTTATTGTAAAAGCTACAGTACTAATACAGTAGTTTGTTCTATTGTCTATAAATTGATTTAATACCATAAATTTTCCCAGAATTCTAATCTTGCCTCCTTGAAAATATTTGTGTAATCTAAGAGCTTGATCCAGAGCTTGATGAATAAAATACCCAGCATTTGCAAGTTTTAGGGCCTGAGTAAGCTGTAAAGTAATAAGACGATTTATGACATCTTCTATGATGTTTTGTTTGCGTTTCTGGGATTCACAATTTTTCTTTGATGATTTTTAATACATCTTGTTTACCCTAAGGAGTGCTTTGCTTGACAGGAGCAACGCCAATTGACTTAAATATACAAATATCAATTTCCAAACAATCTAAGTACTTATTCTGAATGAACGACCGCAGGCCTCCTTGTGATTACCAATCATTTTTATGCTTTGACGTTTTTTGCGAGATTAGCTCCACGTACTCAATGCAACTCAATTCGAAGAAAACAAAGGTGATGCGAGTTAGCAGAAATTCGGAAATCAATTTAAAGATAACTGATCCGAATGGTGTAAAGTTAGAACAAGTCGAAAAATTCAAGTATCTGGGAACGTTCGTTAATTTTAATGCCAAGGATGATTGAGAACTGAGGGTCAAAAGTGCACAGGGCAAAAAAGCGTTTAACGATCTTAAATCCTTTCTGTGTAATAAGAGCTTGCCTTTTTCCACTAGGAACAAGGTACTAACCTGTTACGTTTTACCCATAGTAACATACAATTCATAAACGTGGTCTATTTCTAAACCCCTTGCAAAGAAGATCAATGCGTTAGAAATGTGGTGTTTCCGCCGAATGAATAGAATATCATGGAAACAAATGAAGATGAATGAGAAAGTGCTGTCCTCATGCAAATGTCAGCGATCCCTCCTCAAGACAATACGTACGAGACAATTGAAGTTTCTCAGTCATATCGTACGAAAGCAAGGCTTAGAGAACCTTGCTCTTACGCGGAAGATTGCTGGGAAACGCAACAGAGGTAGACACGAATGTCGTTTATGTCCCAATTTCAAGGAGAGCCAAACGACATCATTCAAACGACAGACATAGATGGAAGATGTACTCAAGAGTGGCCGCCAATGCCTGGAACAGGCTCGGCAATTAAGGAAGGAAGGGTACACGTTGAAATCCAGCAACTTCTCATACAGCTACAGTACGAGCCAGATATAACATTTTATGAAAACCCCAAAAGCCGCAAAAACCACAAAAACCGCAACACAAAACCTCAAAAATCGAAAATTTGAAAAACACAGTCGGTCCTCAACACTGAGAACTAATAAGTCGGTATCTTCACCAACTAATACAGTTGTCTATAAGGCTGTTGCACAGACTAAAGTATTACATTCATTGTAAAGGAATTGTAAGATTCTCTGCTTCAGATACACTGGAGTATCGGAATCATCACAACAGTATTGTCTCATCTAACTAATTTTTATCTGCTCGTCATCATTTTCCTTTAGAGAAGACGCTATCTTTACAAAAGCATCATTTCTGGTTGAATCTATAGGTCTATCATGTTAAAGTTCTGAATTTAATCCTGTTGAAAGCTGGAAAACTTTTTTGATATCTTTTCCAGTTCCAAAGTTGACATTGCACTGTTGATGGTATACTGCATCTGCAGCGTGACCATCTTGAGAAAACTCCAATCTCCCTTTGACTTTAGTGGCCCAAAAAGCCATATATTTACCATTTCTTTCATTACGCAGGTGTAATATGATATATCTTGCATTTCTAATAAAGCAATTAAGGCCCCGTTTACACTGGAATGGTTCCGAATGGATTCGTACCAGTACCGTTCTGATAGGCCTCGCATTTACACTGGAACTGATAGAACCGTTCAAGACAGAACCACTAGCGGTACCAGAACTGGTCCACCAAGAATGTAGGTCCCTTATGGAACCGAGCCTAAAAATTCTAGTGTAAACACCCAGGACCGCTCTCGTCAGGTACGCTTAGAAACGAGGCAAGGGGAAATTCGACTGACGATAGCTGACGATAAATGGAAAACTTGCTTGCGCAAAAAAATTTTGGGCAAAGATTTGAAGAAAACGTTTGTGGTGGGACAACACTTTCAAGCGTTTTTCTTGTTCCTGATGAATGGAGAGAGAGGCTTTCGTTTGGAACTGTTGATGTGAGAATACATGGAAAAGAACAGTTCTGCACAGAACGGTTCCAAGACATCGTGTAAACAGAAGCCTATCCGTACCTACAAAGAACGATTGCATACAGAACCGTTTCAAAGTCCCGTGTAAATGAAACCTAAACTTATTCAACGAAACCAACGTGCCAACTGAGTAGAAGGAAATCCCTTTCGACGAAAGGACATTCCCTAAGCAACTTAAACTTTGAGGGTGATAGAACAAGGGTTCCCCATTATCAATGTAGATTTTTGTTATGTTCCTTCCATCACCAACCTCTATCGAATGATCGAAAAATAAACTCTTTTGCAATTAGTTTGATATTGACGTATATTGACCTTTTCTTAATAAGCAGTCTAATAGTTACAACCCAATGCGGTTGATAACAACATACTACAAACTTTTTGCCTTTCCTTTTTAGGCCCGTGTAGCAATAAAATTACAACGAGTGTATCTACACTATCAAGAAACAATACCTCAATACTAAATTACTCACTGTGCCTTGATTGCCCAACCGTTCACTATCGTTCTTCAAACTTAAGAACTGCCTGCCATCGTTATTGTGCGATACTTATTATGGTAAAACACCCAGGAATCTTAGCTTTTGTTCTTTAGAGAAGTCTGCGTGCATTACTTCATATTTAATCTCAAACCCTATTGGCTTTCAGTGCTCCAACACTATCAACCTGTTTCTAATGAAAGCTAAACAAACATATTAAGAATCGCGATTCTAGCGCATTTCTAAAACAGCTACCGCTATCCACTCTCACTGTTGCTCCAAATCCCTAAATCTTCAAAGTTATGTGAACATCTTGAAAATTGAAGAAGTTTTGCAAAATACTGCAGTATTTTTGGCATGGATAGGTGTATTGGTGCAGCCATATTGCGCATTTACATATTAAGAACAACCTCCTACCCCTTGTACGAGGACATAAGCTTTTCATTGAATACTCCTCACCGCCTCTGTGTCCACGTACTATTTTCACGGTTCCTTAGTAAGTCAAGTCAAAATAATTCTTTGAAAACTTTGAGAATATTAGGAGAAATGCAAGCTCCCTGCACCTCTATTTTATGACAGTCTTCTTATTCTAAAGAAGGCCCTGCATCAACTCCTAACAATCTTAAACCGTTATAAGAACAAGTTCATAAACTTAAATGAATTTTCATAAACACGAAAATTCATATACAACATAACTCTTTTGAGTGGTAGGAACGCAATCTACTTTAGCAGATGGTAGCATAACTCTATTGTTGTAAACCAAACGGAGCTTTGCAGCATAGTAACAAGATGAATTTTCGTTCTGATGTGAAGCTCAGTACGTAGGACGCACTACGCAGAGACTAGCAGACAATAAAACAGCCTGTCCCCACGAGCATCAGGAAGAAAAGTAATACCGTAAGAAAAAAGCCACCTAGTATATGTAAACAAAACAATTCTAAAATTAATTGTGAGTCGGCCATAGGACAACACCTTATTGCAAATCCAGAATGCGCAAAAATATATACAGACGACAATATTCGGATCATTGGGCAAGCAAGATCGTCTTTTCATTTAAGTATTTTGGAATCTGTTTACATCAAAACTCAAAACCCAGTCTTGTGTAGAAAAAAAGAGTTTGTTTTCATCTTTGGGACTCTTCAAGTAAACTATGTTAATAGGTCCTAATTGGTCACACTTGGGGCCAATTAGACGCATCCTAACACATAAACTGCATCTGGATATATATTTCGGTTACCTTTAGGTCATTATCCGAAGTTTTCATACTCTGATGAGTGTCGGACGAAAAAAGCTTTTAAGTATGTCAAAATAATGTTGCCACTTTTTCGTGATGTGGTAAAGTTCTGTAGTATCAACAGACTATTTAAGTAAATTTACACAGATTACTGTTCTTTGTTCAGTTTCAAAGATTTTCGAGCAACTCATGTAAGAGCAAGTAATTCCCTTTGCTGAGAGCTTTCCGTCTCCTCTACTATTCGGATTTCAGAAACGCTACAATACGCAACACGCACTTCTATGAATTTTAGAAACCTCTAAGGCGATGAAAGATACCGGAGGCTTTGCTGGTGCACTTCTAATGGATCTCTCCACAGCCTTGGACTGCCTAAATCATGGGCTATTATTAGCAACATTGAATGCATATGACTTTGGTAGATGTGCTCTCAAGCTTTTTCACAGCTATCTTTCAAACAGAAGAGAAAGGGTCACAATTAACGGTTCATATAGCACGTGGGGAGAATATAATTTAGGTGTGCCACGGGGCTTGGTGCTTGGATCTTTGTTGTTTAACACTTATATTGCCAATATATTTTACCAGATGAATGGAACCAATATATGTAACTATGCAGATGACGCCTTGTACACTAACGATCGTGCGGTTTAAAATGCAATAACAAAACTATAGCAAAATGCAAATCATATAGCAACATGGTTTCCAGAAAATCATCTAAAATCATATGAGGGTACATGTCACATTATTTTTGGGACTAGCAAGGAAAATGCTATGTACGCGTTGGAGAAGTGCAGATAGGAGAGAGAGATGATGGCAAGTTGTTGGGCGTCACTCCTAATAAGAAATTAAGTTTTAAATAGCAAGTCCTAACACTTTGTAAAAATGCTAGTTAAACATTTCATGCACTTACACGTATTGCAATTTAAATGGAACCCGAGAAATTATGTCCCAGTTTAGCTGTTGCTCGCTTATTTGGATATTTCGCGATAGAAGTTTGAACAACAGAATAAACAGAATACTTTAAAGGGCTCTAACAATAGCAAACAAGGACAATTTTTCTAGTGTTAAGAACTTACTGCTAAGGATAATTCAGTAACCGTTCATCAGAGGAATTTGCAGTTGCTCATGATAAAGATTTACATAAAAATACATGATCTAAATCCCAGCTTTATGAAGCAAATCTTTGAAGATAAGGTACTACCCTATAATCTGCGGTGCTCCGATAAACTACAACTACCAACAGGAAAAACAACTGACCTTGGAATTGACACAGATCCGTGGGGCGAAAGAATGGGAGACATTACCATGAGAATTGAAAAAATCAGACTCCCTTAAAATTTTCATGGGCTTATAAAGCCCACAAATGTGATACCTGCAACTGCAGATTAGGCAAAGCTTTTGATACAACAGAAACAGTTAGAGAAATTATCTCCGAAGCCAAAAAGGAATCTCCACAAACTGCCATTGCGCTGTCATTGCTCACAGTACGGACAGATCAACAAGGTATCAGTAATAAAATTGATGTCTTAAACAAATCTCTGAGGAAGCTTCCCAATGAAGAGGATAGCTTAATAGTTGACAATAGCAATAAGGGCACGGCTTGTCTGAGTACACGTACGCTGCAGTTAAACAGGAAAGGCATATCAACCCTTGCGCGTAACTTCACCAATTTCTTAGATAATATTTAAGCACAGAACGCCATCCCAAGTGAAATATTTCCAAACCATGTTCAAAATAGTGAACATGAGAACTGCATTAGAGAAACTAGATCATGTGAACCTTCGGACTTTATTGAGTCCCAAATTGTAACTAGAATGGAAGCAAGAAATGACTGCTTTGAAGAGATGAAAACTTCAAGGTTATAGTACCCCAAAAAAGTTATAATAGGCTACATAAACATCAACTCCATTACGAACAGATTTGAAAATTTTTCCCAAATGATAGAAGACAAGTTTGAAATATTAACTATTGCATTGACAAAGCTTGACTCATCTTTTCCAGGCAGTCACTTCAAACTAAAGGTTTAAAAAGCACCAATTAGACCAGATGTCAACAAAAATAGTGAGGGGCTCTTGGTATACATAAAAGAAGATATTCTGTGTAAAAGATATAAGATTCTAGGATCCCTAAAGACATTCAAGCTATCCCCATCTAAACCAATATTAGAAAACTGAAATTGCTGTTATTACCAATCATCAGATAGTTCATTAAATGAGTGATATTTTATTGCAGAAACATTCCCCCTTAAACAAAGAGTTATTACAAGGGAATAATAAGCTCCAAATAAAATCTGAATTGAGTAAGACCATAATGACAAGAACCATGCTAAAACACAAAACAAATAGATCTGGACATGGAGAAGATCATAAGAAATACAAAAGAAAGAGAAACCTCGTCGATAGTATGAACAGAAAAGCAAAACGCGACTTTTCCATCATTTGGACGCTAAGACAATTGATACAGACAAAATTTTTGGAAAGCTGTCAAGCGGATTTTCTCCAAAGGTGACCCAATGGGGGAATCTCATCCTTGTTGAAAAGAGAGAGGTCATGTCAGGTGACAACGCATCGCCGAATGCTTGAATTCTCATTCTGTGAACATCACAGATTCTTTTGGATTAAATCTGTCACTTACGGGCAATGGTACTGGATATGCATATGGACAATAGGATAAAAATGACTATAGATAAATACTAGAACCTCCTAAGCATAACTGCCATAAAAAGGAAAGTTAAGGTCTATGAACAGTTTCAATTTAGCAATGTCGATTTAATTAACACTATCAATAAAACACAAGCTTTAGATATTAGTAAAGTAAGTAGAGGCAATATTAAAACAGCAATTCTTCTGGATGCAAAAGAAGTGATCTGTCCATATTTAACCAGCTGCATAAATGTAGTTATATACAAATGCTACTTTCCATAAAAACTGAAAGAAGCTGACATTAGTGTAATCCATAAAACTGGTGATAAATGCCACAAACTATATCCCACGATCTACTTATAGCAAAGATTGAAGCTTATGGGTTTCACAGGAATGCACTAACATTAGTTTATAGCCTCTTGACAAACCGAATGCACGAGGTAAAAGTAGTATCAACGTATAGTTCAACAAGGCAAATTTCAATTGGAATACCACAAGACTCTGTTCTTGGACCTTTACTCCTTAACATCTTTATCAACCACCTTTTCCTTCTAGAAATGGAGTCTGAAATATGCACTTTTGCTGACAATACTACAATTTATGCATTCGATACATCTATACAAGCAGTCATGATTAGATTAAAGAGTGACCTGAATACAATTTTCCAATGATTTACAAAGAAGGCCATGAAAGCCACTTCCTCAAAATTTCTAATAATTTTTTTGGGACAAAAAAACAGGTAAACTCTGTCTTAAAATCGACGGGCTCTTAATTCCATCAAGAAGGCAAATAGAGCTTCTTTTTTCTTTTTTAGGTAAGTAATGTCGGAGAAAGGCCATAGGGCCTATACCAAAGCCCCAACAAAGGAAAAACTGAGAAAATGAGGGAAAGTTTACGTAGAAAGGGATACAAGATCAAGTTTGTTGATGTTAGATTGAAAAGATGACAAATTGTAGGATTAAGGGAAAGCAGTGGGTGGCAATGAGTTCCACAGTTGAGAAGTTCTAGGAATGAAAGAAGATTTGTGAGATAGAGTTCCTGTATTGGGAAGTGTAACTTTGAAAGGGTGTCAATACGTAGAGCTTCTGGTGGTTTGAACACGCTTCACTGGATCAGGAATAATATTCTTGATTTCCTGAGAGTAATGTCCGTGAAAATTGCAGTAGAAAATGGAAAGGTCTGCAAAAAGACGATGATGGGAGAGAGACTGTAGACAATTAGTGAAGTTTGGATTGTTGATGAGACGGATAGCTTTAGACTGGACTCTGTCAAGAAGATGGAGGAACATTTAGGAGCACCGTCCCCCAAAAATACGAGCAGTGCTTCAGAGAAAGACGAATCTGGGATTTGTATATAGTTAGTAGTGGAGAAGGTGAGAAATAGCCACGGGCTCTAGAAAGAAAGCCAAGTTTCTGAGATGCATGCTTTGCAATAGAATTGATATGGGGTTTCCAAGTGAGATTAGACGATATAGAAGGACCAAGTTGAGTGAAAGATGAAATATCCAGTTTATGGCCCTTCATGAAAACAGGGGGGAAATCTTAGTGATGTTTACTTAATATGACAACCTGTTTTGTCTTTTCTTCATTGAACTTAACAAGGTTGTCACTACCCCCACTTCTCTACATTTGTCAAGTCATTGGTCAGAAGTGAGGCTGAAGTGTTACGATATGGTGAAATATTAGAAAAGGCAAGGTGTTGAGGATTTGATGAAACAGATGAACTTAAATAAGTGTCATCGTCAAAGGAGAAAATACTGGAAGATGTAGAGGAAAGCAGGTCATCTATGAAGAGGATGAACAGAACAGGTGGGATAACAGAGCCCTGAGGTACATCTGAGTTAATATAATGAGGATTAGAGAGGTAGCCATCAACCCTAATTGCAATTGACCTATCAGATAGAAAGCTAGAAATCCTTTTAATGTGGGGGTAGTGAAGACCAAACATTGGCAGTTTAGCAAGAAGACCTTTATGCCAGATGCAATCAAAGGCCTTGAAAATATCAAGAGAGATCACTCTACTCTCACCGTAGGACTCCAGAGCAGGATTCTAGGGATGAATGTTGATAACTAGCTTCATTTTGAAGTTCATATTACAGAATTATGCAGGAAGGTCAATCAAAGAGTTCATGCATTTGGAAGGATACGACCTTTCTGGGGAACAAAAGCCTAAGTTATTACTAACCTCGGTGGTAATATCTAATTTTTCATATTACCCTCTAATCTGGCTATTTTGTTGCAAAGGGGCAACTAATGAAATTAAAAGGACTCATAAACGGGCACTAAGAGCGATATATCGAGACTAGGATTCTACAATTGAAAAACTTCTAGATAAGGACAAATCAAAGACCAAACATAAAAAGAACCTGCAAATACTTGCGGTTGAGATATCTAAACAATCAACTATCTAAACCCTGAATACATGTGGGAATTCTTTACAAAAAAGAGGTTCCCTGCAATCTTCGTAGTAATGAATTATGCATAACCCCTTACGTGAATTCTCAGCGCTATGGATAAGTTCCCTATCATTTAGAGGAAGTCTTTTGCGGAATGCACTATGTCAGGAAATAAAACTAGCAACTTCCATCAATAATTTTTTTTTTAAATACGATAATGGGCGGGAAAGAATTGCATGTGCCACATCTGCACATAATGAGCAGCTATTTTTAGTTAGTACTTTACTTTTATAGCGGAATATTATAAAAGTTATGTATGTATGTAAATAGTTGGTGTAAATTAGTTTTTAACTAGAAACAAAGAAACCAACTATAAAAAAGTTTTATTTGATTGATTTGATTTGATTTGATTTGATTTGATTAGTAAACTCTTTCTATACTTTCATACAGCCATACTGTACATACATACAGCCATACTGTACATACATACAGCCATACTGTACATACATACAGCCATACTGTACATACATACAGCCATACTGTACATACATACAGCCATACTGTACATACATACTGTACTGTACTGTACACACATCCATTCATACTGTATATTCATACTGCCAGAAGGAGCTGTAGAAAATGAGAAAGTGAAATTGTTGTGGGATATCAATATCCAGTGTGAAAATATGATAGAAGCAAGAAGGCCAGACATAGTTTTAGTTGGCAAGAAAGGACACAAGGGAGCAACAAATTGATATTGTTGTACCAGATGATGTAAGAGTAGGAGAGAATCAGAAAAAGTAGAAACGTACCAGGAATTGAAGAGAGAGATTGGTAGATTGTGGAAGCTCAAGCAAGTGGAAGTTGTACCAGTAGTTATAGGAGCTCTTGGAAGTTTCACCAAAAACTTTGAAAGCTGGATTTAACAACTAGGGATAGCATATAACATTAGAGTGATGCAAAGGATATCCTTGTTGGGAATTGCAAGAATATTGCGGCAAGTGTTAGAGCTTTAGAGAAATAAACACTCTGCTAGCCTATGGTCACTTGTTATGAGTCGCCTGACAGAGGAATGGACGGCATTAACAACTGACAGAACACAACTGCAATTGAGATAATAACAACAATACTCCTGTCTATTTTTCTAACATGTACTTATTTTCGTGTCTTACCCTTCATTCCTTTATTTGTCCGCATTTCCACTACCGATCCTTAATATTCTTTTGCATCTTTTTCAATTTTTCAGTAGTTGATCTTCATATCTAGTTTATTTTCCTTATTGTACTGAAGATAGCACTAGCAAAGTGTCAAAACGTCTACTGGATTGTCTTATGAATTACTGTACCAGAAAATCTGCTTACCTTTGTTTACTTATTTTCGTGTCTTACCCTTCATTCCTTTATTTGTCCGCATTTCCACTACCGATCCTTAGTATTCTTTTGCATCTTTTTCAATTTTTCAGTAGTTGATCTTCATATCTAGTTTATTTTCCTTATTGTACTGAAGATAGCACTAGCAAAGTGTCAAAACGTCTACTGGATTGTCTTATGAATTACTGTACCAGAAAATCTGCTTACCTTTGTTTAGTTCACGTATGATCGTGTCGATTTAAGCTCCAAACTCAATATGGCTCTTTTATTGGACGTTCTTCTCATCTTAAATTTATCCTGAAGCTGTAATGCCTGGTATTAACGCTGTGAGATGTAAGGCTTAAGACCATGAACATTTTTACCTGATAAATTAGTAGCAAACTAAACCAAAGCTGCACCTAAGCAAGCTCCAAAAACAACAGTGTACAAACAGCCAAAATATGGAAACCTAACAGTGGTAGTTTGAAAGGAACTAAAATTAACAAAATTAAAGAAGAAATTGTCCTAAATGGTAAGCAATGAATCACATATATACCATAAAACAGCAAGCAATATAACTATTTCAAAATATTTCACTATGTTGGAAAGATTTCTACAAGAACAGTTACCAAAATTTAACAGCTAAAAATATAGCAAATGCATGTTCCCACCCTGGGTAAATGATCCTGCACTCTGTAATTGGCATCATATTCCGAAAGCAGATCCAAAACATCGGAGTACATGTCTATCAGAGATCGCTGTAACAAAATACGTTGATTATAACGTAGAAATTTTCTAGCAATGCATCATACTTTATCAGAATGAATGACTAAATTGCATGTATAAGTATTTACGAGAAAAATCATAGGTTTTGAAATAAGTAAAATACTGACAAATGGGCACATCTGAACTTACATCAACACTTTCCTTCAGCAGCAATATTTCAGGGGGCAGGGAAGCAAATTTTCCCTTTGGTGCTATTGAGTCGGCAATTATGCGACAAATCTAGTTTACCATGGGCTAAATACTTGATAAATACATGGCTACTTCTAAAATATTCGGCAAATTCAGCACCGGTACCCTCCCCCCTGATGTTTCATGAAAAACCGCCACTGCTTCAGGTATATATCGCAATTTCTATTTTAAACTTAAATGTTGTTCATGGTTAGACTCCTCTTAGGCAAAACCCATCTGCTAACCCATGGTCTGTAGCACATATGTAAACGTCAGATATTATTGACAAGCTAGCACTGTTGAAGATTGTCATCAAAACATCTGCATATTTAGAGAGACGAAATTTTTCATTCTAACTCCAGTCACTTAATGCCTTTCTTCTACAAATCCTAGAATTCACTTGCATACATTCAGGAGGGAAGGACAACGGCATTATAAGCAATTGCTCCAAATTTTTATGCGAAATTATTAATCGTATGCGAACGTTTGCAATGTGACTTTGGACCGTTTGCAGATCTAGAACCTTTTGTGAAATTACAAATTAAATATATTATTGATATTGGATCAAACAGAATGTGGCATATTTCAAAAATACACTAAACATGCTGGAACATTTCTTCAACAAAAGTCTCATTTCGGTCACCAGCAATGAGCATGTCGTAATGCATTTCAAACTGACTATCATACCACTGGAGAGATATTGTTTTAAAATGGAGACAAAAGGGATCTCAACATTTCGTAAGATAAGAGAAACATGTCCAGATTTCGAAGATCAAGAAGCAGCTTTGGACCTTGAACTGAAACACAGCTCGGAAAGAGCTATCTCATACGCCAATAAGGACAAATTCTACTCCTGTTGTGTCATATGTAAGAAATCAAAGGACTTTGGGCAATAGGAATTCAAAAATGAAGGTCTAATAGGTAAGAAGGAGATGAGAACTCAATGAAAGACGTCCCCTTTCCAAAACGCACTTTCGAGTGTACGAAGAAGACGCGCGCAGAGATGACATAGATCAGCATCAGCTTACACAAATGAGCACTGCCATTCAGGAATATCTTAATGATGTTAGGAGAAGGGATACATCGAGAAGCCTAGCAGTCAGCACTAGTGAAAGAACTTGGACTGAACTGGTTAAGGTCCACGATACAATGATTTTCAGCTGCAACAGTCCATATTCAGCTTCATTGTATATGAAATGGTTCCCTTCCGGCCAAAAAGTTTGCTGCTGTGGAAAGTTACTTTTAAGCCACCGCCACCAAATAGTGTTGGGGTTACCAAAATGTCGATTGAATATTGACCCCCATCCATTAACAAACCCCCCCCAATTTATGCACTTTTAGCAAAAATGCGAACCCCCTCCTTCCATACCCCTTTCTAATTGGTGCTAAAGAGAATTTCATTATGTCTCTTTATTTTTCAGAAAGAAAACGATTGCTCTCCTCTCATCTCTTAAAACATCTTTCTGAATAGGATGTCTACTCCTCACAGCTATACCCCATCCACCTGCTCAATTTTGCCCACATCGTTGCTAGAACCTTCTGTAGTATTGACATATGTAGTAAGCACAAGGAAAAAGGGAGTAGCTAGAATAAGCAAGCAAGTGAGCACGTTGCATCAAGATTACAGATATCGCTATAATTCTCAAGAGAGCATTTTAATCCATATTTCCTACAGTTTTTATACCGTCCCTCCCCTAATGGGCCATTCAAATATTACGTCACACAGGAGGAGTGGGAGGTTCTTTTGATTTTTGGGACAAAGTGTGACAAGGGGTGGGTGGGTTGTTTTTACAGTGTGATACAACCTTTTCTAAACACCTCAATATTAGCACATGTTGCTTCATAATAGCAAGTTTGGCCTTTTTGTAAAAGAAATTTGGCTTCACGTCAAAAAATAATCTGGCAATCCTATGTTGATGCCATTTCCAGGCCAAAAAGGACATAATAAGAACATTATTACGAAAGCAGAGAAGTATCCCATTAAAATTCATAATGTGACGTCACAAATTGGGGGTGGGTGGGTAGCTTTGAATTTGTGAAAGTGTGTCAGGGGGTGGGTGGGTGTCTAAGAATGTCAAAATTAATGTGATGTAATTTGAGAAAGGCCCCTAACCTACGGATGCCCTTTATGGATGACCCCTATGCAACCCGACATATAATTTTCACATTTGAAGTGTTCTTTTTATAGTAACATTTGTGACATACAGATTTCGCCATAACTTTGAATGTTTGAGTCCAATGTATAGCTGTATAGCAGCTAGAAAACATACCTAACATTATCTCCTATAATGCCAGCAGCTTGCTGTATTATGTCAAAATCTCCTTGGTCATGTTTAAGATTTTGGATTTGATGCTGCTAGACTGAGCTCCAAGAACTTTTGCAATATGCTATTGTATGGGAATACCATTTGAACGCACATTTGTCTAGGATCATCCAAGAAGCCACTATTTTTTTGGTTAACTTTTCTAAATAACTTCCTTAACAACATTGGAGTAACAAAAGTCGAACCCTGATTGTTCCCTTCTTTCCGCTTTGTTTGTTCTATCCCACAGTTGAATCATAGCAAGTTACACCAGATATATCTGGTGTATACGGCATATCCTTTAGCGTGCTGGGCAAGACTTCATACTTCTGCTAAGGCCGATTTTCGTCCATTGAAAATTGAGCAGGCGGGCGGGCGCAGAAAGAAACATCGTTGGAGATAGAGCATGCGAATTGTTGCCTCTGCATCAAAATGTATGCGGGCACTAGCGGAAAAAACGACGCTCGTGAAAGTCAAATCATTCTGAACTCTCTTTGTACGCTTGAAAATTAAATCAATCAGAATACAGTGGCTGTGAATGGAAAGCAAGGCAGGCAACAGTGGTATTTTGCATTTGGAAACCGAACAAGCTTCGTTTGAAAAGTCTATTCACTTTCATCCAATTAAGGAAAACCGAACGGAGAACAACAATGTTTTGCTTTTGGCTCAATCCAATCTTCTCCTGCAATCAAGCCAAGTTCTAACTGCAGCATCAAATTGGCCTATCCCAAGCTCAAGTGCCGTAACATTGCCAGGCTATTGCGGAGAAGAGCAAGGAATAGACAAGGAGTCCTTGATTGAGCTTGTAAGAGCGTACCCTTCGATATGGGATATCAGGTCTCCATTATACAAAAATCAGCAAAGAAAGAATCTTGCTTAGAGAAAATATGTCTATCACAGTATTTTACTTATTTCACTTTAAGAACTTCAGTTTCACAAAATTAAAGTGTAAACGAAGCAAAGAAATTATTATAGGAAAGCAGTTAAACTGCCCCTTGTTAAGAAATTGCATCAAGCACGCAACTGAAAGAAATATCCTTAGAGGGGGGCCTGGCTGAACAACCACTTTAGTGGAGCAAAAGCTTTATTCTGTTATATAAGCTAATCTAATTCCCCGCTAAACGCGGACATAATCTGCAAATTATCCTTGCGAAAACAAGAAGTGCATCCACTTGCATGCATAGATCGATGACATCACATGTTGCTTGGAAGGACCACGTGAGCCGCTGAGGGAGATGGTTGGATTGCAAAGCAAAATTGTTAATAAAATTTGTGAGAAATAATTGGGACAAAATGATCGCAAACCTACACTAAGCTACATGTTTTAATAAAAGAAAAACGGAAAAGTAGAACCGTGTAGCCTAGCGTAGGTTTGCGATCGATTTTTCACACATATTTCTCGCAAAGTTTGTTCAAAATTTTGCTTTGCAATCCAACCAAACCCCTCAGGGGGTCACGTTGTCTATGACAGCAACATGTGATGTCATCAATCTATGCAAGCAAGTGGATGCACTTCTTGTTTTTCCAAAGATAATTTCCAGATTATGTCCGCGTTCAGCGGGCATTTAGATTAACTATTCTTTCATGTCTTCTTTCCTTGGGGTACTCCCTAGTTGTCCACACAGGGGTGCAAGTCAGAGTCTTTTAACTGAACCCCAAATATTGAGTCTTAAAATTCTGAGCCCCTAAATATTCTTACAAATTTTGGACTCCCACTGTCGGAAAATTTCGTTAAATATCTCCAGTATAGATTTCCTGCATAAAAACTTTACAATTTGGTATTCTTTTGCAACTTCGTTTCATTTCTCAAACTCCAAATATCTAACTTTTCATAAGCTGTAACTCTCAGGCTTCTAAGATAATTTTCTTCTAAAATCTCACATCCCAAAAATTGACTTGGGTCCTCCTTTATAACAAAGTAGAGAGTAACCCCTGGGCCTTCTTTCTGCATGTAAAGTCTGCCATTGCTGATCCGTGGGGTAGCTAGAGGAGGGGTGTCACAACCCCAACCTTTGATGATTTCGTCGGCAAAGTTAGATTCAATTACTTTTGTCAGTGCATGACTGCATGCCTTACTATCACATAGTGAAAAGGGTATTAAAAATGCTCTTTATTGCATACATGTACCCTACATTTAAAGGACGTCTTGCTCATAAAACACTTCTGTTGCTCAATTTGGACAACTGTCACTAAATTCACAGCTTTGCCAGCTTACACCAGTAAATTTTTACTTTATATCCCCCAGAAAAAGAGGTCGCGTAATGCCACTGTTGCTAATAACAAAAACATAACATTAAATAACCTTAACTGAACACTAATGACTATAACTGGGAAATAATTGATATCAGAGACTACAGGATAACCAGAATGCAAATGAAAATCTAAATGAATTGACATTAAGTTATGAAAACTGTCATGGAAGATAAAAACCACTTAGCAGCCCATAGAACTAGGCTATATTATATAATATACAGTTCTCAATATTCCAAAAATGTAAGTGGGTATCATCAGCATTCAATTGACTGATAAACATTCCTGAATTCTTCATGACTTTCTTCAAGTTTCTGCACAATCTCCTGACTTTTCATGACTTTCCCTGACTTATCTTCACTGCCCTTAAAACTTAACTGTTTTCCTGATTCCTCCTGACCGTATGAACCTTGCTAGAGAGCACGTCCTCTACAGAATACAGCATCCATGGTCCCAACTGTCACATTGTGCTGTACAGATCATTATACGCTCATGTGACAATTGCATTATGTTGTGCCGTTCATCTCATCATAGCAATAGACTCAAATACCAGTCTTTTAGCTAAGGAAACATCATGTCTTAATATCCTGTTGACAAATAAAATACAGGTTCAACATTGTCTATAGTATTCAGCCACTGTACATATCAACCCCACATTTGTGAACTTTTGTGACGTTTAAGCGTATGCAGCCAAACAGTTGCAATTTGTAGTTCCCTACCAAGCAATGAATCATGAAGTAGCTTCTCATTTCAAGTGCAAACGCTCATGAAAAATACTCTTAATGCTTACAGAATTATTTCAGTATTATAAAGCACACAAAAGTGCCACCATGAAAGACAATAAAGGTACACAATCATACCATTGTTCATGGAAGGTCCTGCCCCCAATTTTTCAGGATAGAACGTAATAATTATTTACAGAAGAAATTTTAAGTAAGAAAATGAATACAAAATCATAAATGCCCCCATGATAACCACTCAACCTAAACAATAAACTTATTTAATAAACCCACAAAATAAACCTTATCCTTAACCACCTGGGTTACCCTGTGAAAAAGCGTTCCGTTTCTAATTAAAAGTTACTAATTAAAACATCTCTTAATGGAAATTGAGAGACGTAGTCCCTACCATATCTCTACATGTGTTACAAATAATCTATGAAATGGTCCTCATGACAAAACCCCTAAAATAAAGCACGACCATTTCAATAAGCCCCCAGCAGTATCCCTTTCATCAGTGTCATGCAAAATTTTCTAATAAGCTCTCTCAAATAATGCTCCTGACACTTCACTAACACACTTGCAACCTATTTATGTACTTACGGGCATGCCATTACCAAGCAAATGTGAAATTTCAGAAATATTGTAACAATAGCCACCTATGAAAAACCACTCACTACTGTCTAAATGAGAAATTGTACATTCACAACGCAATTCAGCTGTTTGTATCTCTGGAATCAAGGAAAAATTTTCATAAAAATACTTCTGAAGCCAAGAAGCATTTAATGATAAACCTCACATGACCCTCATCCCATAAATGATACTTTAACTTTTGCTACTAAAACCAAAGTCTGTGTACTACAAAGTGGCCAATGAAATTCCATTGAGCACATGAAATTGTTTTTAAGTCCCATCCACTACCTAGTGCCAAAGATTGTACATAGGAAAAATGTGAAAGAAGTAGGTCCTAGAACTTACTTGGTATTGTATATAATAAGCCAATATGGGCAATATTCTAACAGCATCTTAGAAAAGTCACATTATACTAAAACTCAGAACTTATATTGACAAATTTAACATATATTCTACAACAAATAAAAATGCACTACAATGCCTGATACTTGGCCACCTAGGGTAGATGCTGAAAGATTTCACAAGCAACCTTTTCCTTCATGTGTTACCCCTTACCAGTAACATTTTCTTTTTAAGCTAAAATGGAAAGAATACAAAATGCCTGGGAATATGTAACATTAAATAGCCATAATATATTTCAACTTTTGCTGAACTAAGCACTGTAATATACATTACTAAACCCCTCCCCCTACCAGTCCCCACTTCCCTTCGTGTTAGCGATCGCAAATAGCAATAATATCGATAGAAGTTTGTATTAGCGCGCAAGTTCTCTGGATACAGCAGAACTGTGACTTTACTCCCCTCGTATTAGCGATCACAGCAAGGAACAATAGGGGTAAAAGTTTGGCCTAGGTATACAAAGAACTCATCAGTGTGTTTCGAAACATGAAATCGAGGACCGCAAAGATATAATACCACAGCTTAGAGCCAATGGGGATACAACATGGTGACAGCTAAACAGCGAAACCCTCTAGATTATTATGGCAATATTATACCTTGCAAGCAAAATCTAAGCGAAATACAAAGAGAGGACAGCCAAAGATTCTTCGCCATTAGGAAAGAACTTACCTTTATACACAGTACCAGCAGCACGAACAGTTCTTTCAATGGAAGCCACAAGAAACAGATCAGCGCAGGAGCAATGCCTTCCTCGACGGTGAAACGAACGTATTGCTTTTCAAGTAAACAATCAGATGTCATTCAGCTTAAGAAGGTGACTCAGCCTCACATACTCCAAACAGCTGTCTCTCTCCATTAGACATATGACATTTCGAGCAATGGCGTTCAAAAAGCCAAAAGTCTATTTTCTCGCGAAAGAAAAATCATAAAGAAAAATCATAAAAAAGAATCACTATCGATGAGCACCACTTTGGTATACTGGAAGGACTATGTGCGATTTTGGAGCCAATTGAAAGAGCAGTCTAGGCGTGAAGGAGCTCACAAAATCTACCTCATTTGCATAATGGCATATTAGCATCTAGTGAAATCTCCTGTTAAAATGAGCTACTTGCACCTCCAACGTGACATTGACATCATGCCCCTCTGTGACTGGCTGAATTACTCTGGAGGGCAAAACAAAGTCTAGGAGCTTCAACTTGTGATGTTAACCCTATCCTACATGTTGGGACCATATGGTCCCACAATGAATTCCCCCCCCCCCTAACAAAGAAACGGGATGTAACAAAGGAAATTTAATGAATGAACCTTTTGAAACAACATTGTTCCCAATAAAACAGAATATATTACTGAACGAGGCTGATTGCTAGGAAACACACACGTTGATGTTCTTTCAGTAATGGTGGCCTAAGACGTCGAAACAACTCTCGCGATTATTTTCTCGTATTTCAAGAAGTATATAACAGGTAGGTTTGATATAAAAATGTTTTCTTAGGCACTAATCCTGGCAAAATAGAATAAAAGATAGTTATTTTCTCTTTAAATGTTATAACTTGGTATTATTTAGCGATTTTGAGTTGGGACCATATGGTCCCAATATGCACTTAGGTTACAACAGGATAAGGCCACACCTTGTTGAAAAGTTATGCTCAAAATGGTCCACCTCAGCCATCACCTCAACCAAACACCGGCAAAAGTCAGTGCATCGAAATCACAAGAACAGTTCAAGACCATGATGAGATAGACTAGCATTTTCTTTAAGAATTAAAGAGTTATAATGACATGATTTGTGGAAAGGAAGAGCCCATTAATTCAGAGTATCTCTTTTGCAAGAGTTTAGCAAAACAAACGAATGAGTTAACTACAGAGAAAAATATGCTTGCACGTATTAAGGTACAGCAAATTTTGCTTCAGAAAAAATTCGATAAACAATGCGAACAAATGTCACATAGGGTCAGGACACTACTATTTTCATGTTAGGATTTTGAACCTATGCTGTAGCATTGAATGTTTTATTTTGCCAAGCTCCTGCATCTGAATTGAAATAACCTTTAAATTGATCACGAGTAGTCTTTGCAAGTAGTGTTAAAATTCGAGATCCTTGCCTGGCCGTTGGGCATAGACCTTCATTTTTTGCATTATCTACTTCATTGATACTCCATAGAACATATCTGTTGTTAGTTTTCATCAAGTAATTAAATAATGCAACACAAGCTTGTTTGATATTTTTAAGAGTCTCAACACTTGCAATAATGGGACACATGAAAACTCTGAACCTTGCTTCCAAAATGCCAAACGTGTTTTCTATTACTGACCTTGTCTGAGAAAGCATGTAACTAAATATGGATTATGAATAATAAGATTCATTTTTCCTTGAATATGGTCTAAGCATGTTAGGCTTCACGGCAAAACCCTCATCTACTAAAAATACATACGGAAAATAAACGTGTGGCATCTATCCTGGAAGTGCTATCATCCTTGGAAAACTAAGCATATTTTCATCAATTGCTTTTCCTAAAAGACTGCAATTGTATATTCCACTATCACTATTTTTCCTGATTCCCCTACGTCTACCAATGCAAATTCATACTTGGCATTGTATACAACTAGTAAAACAATGCTGAAAGACTTCTTGTAGTTCAAATAAAAGGATCCACTGTTACTAGGTGCACCCAAACAATTAGGGAAAATCCATAGCCTATTAAATTCTTGTGTTATTTCCACCTACGTTTCTTGAGTGTTTGGTGCAGGTACATAATCTTTTTTATACAATATAGTCCAAATAAGAATTGTAGTTTCACACGTTGTACGGGAAAATAGTTGTTAGGCTAACACGATAGCTTGACGCAATAGTGAACAGCGCATCCCCTGTGGCAAGGTATCGCAATTTAATTGTGAGACTTAGGCAGGGGATGTTGGACGCCTCTTTGATGACTTCACAACAGACGGGGCGATCCATGAAAGAAGTTGCTGGAATTGTATTGAAAACATTCGAAAGTTTTTATCTCCCAATGCGTCCTTTAGCCTTAAACCCACACACTTCCTCGTTTACATTTTTCCAATGAAGTAAAATTTATGGTCTGTCAAAAAAAGTAACTGCAAGATCTTTTCAGAAAGCTGCGCCAAAGATAAGAAACTAAAAGAAACAGTAATGTCATTAAGCATATCAGTAAAATAAGGCTGCTTTTTCTATCTCCAAATCACTAAAAACACCATTGCCAACTTGCTCAAGCAAAATCTTTCACCCAAATCTCGACTCAAACTCCGGTGACCTATTGAGGCTGCACTTCCTTGGAAAGGTATATTGTCAATTAAGTGGAAATGGGCCTTAACCGGAAGGAAATCTTGATTCCATTTGAATTACCAGCAACCAAGATTACTCCGTAAATAAAATATATACAATGTAATGCATAAGGATTATACCTGCTGAACTAACACATTCTTACACCATACAACACAAAAGTACAATGAAATCGCATACACAAACCTTTATCTTCCTGCTATTGATGATAGCCTTGTCTCCTTTCGTCATTAGCTGCTTTCTCAATTCCTTGTTTTCTTGTTCCAGACGGTCAATTTCTCTTTGATATTTTTGCTTAAAAGATATTTTGAATTACACCACTATCTCACACAAGAATCGGAATCTCTTATTTACCTTTTCATCAGCATTCTAAAGTATAGTACTACAATATTGGTGTACACTAATCCTTCAAATTTTAATACTGATCGAAAGTCGAAAAGCATAATAGATCACACTCTAGGGCTTTGCTATCAAGAACGACTTAGAATAAACATCAGTGTAGTCGTTAATACTGCAAGAAGCTATACATACCTGCATTTCAATCAATTCAGTTTGTGCTCGGGTAAGATGATCTCTTAGCTGTAATTAAAACAAAAAAAAACTACAGAACAGGTTCAGTGATAGATCAGTATTAGAACTTCATGACAGAGTTTCCTAAACCTTTTGGAAGCATGGCACAAAATTTCGACAATAGAAATCACATGGCACACTACCACATAGCCTGGGTTCATACATATTTCTACGAAAATAATTCCCTGAATCTCTCCAACTCTCTGGTTCATCAAGGATACTTTTCCTCTGATCCAAGGTGCAAAAAGATAACATATTTTGTCTCTTTTGAGCAGGAACCTAACAAAAATGACAATTTCTGCAGAAACACACCGGAACAAACAAGAATCATCTTGATTTTAGGCATGACACAAATTGTAAGCACAGTAAGGAATGGCGTCAGCAAGTATATAGGGCATCAATCTTGCTGGCTTACACTTTTCTCATTAACTTTACAGACCGCATTAACCCTCACAGCGATAAACGTAAGACACGACATTTGCGTTAACTAAATAACGTTTGCACCAATAAGACGATACTAAGCATTTTTCCACAGCACACACGATGACTTCTCACGGTACGCTGTTTTATGGTGGCAAACTAGTTAGGAAACAATGCTTCGTCTGAAGGTGGAAAGAGGGAACTAACTGTAAGCCGTTTAAATAAAAATATATAGTTGATTCAACGACAAGTTAGCTTTGAAATTGACTTCCATACATAATATTATAGTATAGGGTCACTTTTTGTGCAAAGTATAACTCTTATTTTATAGGCTAGGTCTCCTAACTTTGATATGCAATACTGTTCATAGCAATATTGACAGCTCTTTTGAAATAAATTGCGCTTTGAAGTGAAATTCTTCCTTGGAGCAGAGGTGGTAGAATTTGGAGCCATTATTGCATGGGCGTGCATGTCATTCACCTCCCATGATATAATAATGGGTATGGTGCCATTTTGCTTTAGTTCAAAGCGGTGGCAATTGCTTTACTTGCGTGTTTGAAACGGCTTTTATGTCGGCTCCATCTTTCCTTGAATGTTTCTGTCAGTCCTATATAGTGTACTCCTTCGTCTAATACTGTTGTCTTAACATGGCACGAGTAGATCAATTGGCTTTCAAAGCATTCTCCACTTAGTGGCAGTTGTCTTTCTCTCTACAGTTGCATTTAGGATCCTGATTTTTGTTATCAAAAGGTAAGATTTTTCTGTTGTGGGATGTGGTGATAACTGAGATGTTGGGGAGGCAGCTATAGCTGACTTTGCCATTGTTACCATGAATAACTTATGGAACTTGTGCGCTTTGGGGTAACATTTATCGAGTAGTGTCAGGAACGTTTTTGAAAAATTTGCTTTCATACTCATGCTACAGGGCGACATAGACAATATAATATTTCGTTATCTTGATCTTGATCTTACTGCATGGTATATTATATATATATATATATATATATATATATTATATATATATATATATTATATATATTATATATATATATATATCTTCCAAAGTTTCTCAATATAATTAGGTTAGAAAGCAATCGAATAAAAACAACAATACTTTTAATTTTCCAAGACATGTTTCGGATAAATGCTCAATCCATCATCAGTTGCTGGATAAAGTAAATCTATAGAACACATTAATAAGGGTACACTCTATCAGTCGAATAGGAATATGTAAATGGAAAAGAAGAATTAAGGTAACGAAAAATTAACGAGACGGTAAACAACGAGAGCTAGAAATTTAACGAAATATTGTAATGATGTATTTGGTCATTAAGGTTTGGCCCTTTCCACATTATATGCAACGCCTCTTTGATTTTAAGTTTATAGGCAGTGTTAGCAGAGTCCAGTACTGCGAAGGATTTCTCATCACAAACTTCTCTGCAAACACTAGAACCTTTTAAATGCTCATAAACATGGGAGTTCTTATCACTAAATAGATGCTCGCGCACTCGAGTCGATAAATGTCGGCTTGTTTCACCAACATACTCAGAATTACATTCTGCACAAGTAAATTTGTACACTATATTCGAGCGGAGCGATCTAGGAACACAATCTTTAACTGAAATCAAGCTTTTAACCATAAAGGATGAAAATGCTATTTGATGTAAAGATTTTTACAATACGTTGTAAAAATCTTTACATCAAATTAGCATTTTGGTGGCATATAAACTCACTTGTGCGGGATGTAATTCCGTTTATATTGACGAAACATCTCGCCATTTATCCACAAGAGTGCGTGAGAACCTATTTACAGATAAAAAGTCACACATTTTTAAACATCTAAGGAGTTTAAGTTGGTGTGAGCAAGCTTGTGGAAAGGGCTGTTTTAAGGTGCTGGATATGGCAAGCACATACCACAGCTTAAAGATTAAGGAGGCATTGCATATCATGTGGGAAAAGCCGAATTTGAATAAGCAGTTACAGCATTATAACGTTTCGCTGAGATTCTAGCTTTTGTTCTATTTTCGTTGCTTTCGTTCTTCTTTTCCATTAATATATTCGATTGATATTGTTGTTATATATTCTAACGGTAAATATTACTATATTCAACTAATGACGATTTGATGAACAGACCCTGAAACATGTTTGCAAATTGAACAATCTTGTCGTGTTTTTTCGTATACTATATATATATATATATATATA
>WIPJ01000110.1:343212-403291 GCA_018155075.1 Cassiopea andromeda
TATATATATATATATATATATATATATATATATATAGACATCGTTCTTCTGTATGTTACAACGACTAGAGAGATTACTTCCTTCTAGAGCTGACTAATGGCCTTTCCTATGACTCTGATTTAAACATGTTTGCTTTCATGACAATTCTAAATGCCGAAGTAGACAATGGACTGAGTCATTTTTAAAACATCTTACACCGGAAAGTGCTGCCACCCTCTCTCGCAGGAAGCCTTTTCTTATATTTTTGCACCAACATATTCCCTTTTCTAGGGTTTGCCCTACAGCAAATATTTCTTCAACAAGGGTATTTAAGGGGGGTGGAAATAAATGGTGAGTGAGAAAAAGGTCGTAAGCTAAATAGTCGGAGGTTGCAATAAACGGAGGGCTATTAAAATGCCCTAGTAATGCATAATTCCAACATACAAAACGTGTTTCCATTATCTTCTCTTAATATCAACATCATAGGTAGGATTTTCAGCTACGCTGTCAGTGCTTCTAAATGCAATTTCTCTTTCTAAACGCTCATGTAGCGATGCAAGTTCTGGGTCCGCGCTGGACAATCCCACCCTGGTTAAACATCAATATGCAGGGGGCTGCAATAGGTCGGGGGCGTCTATTCCAGACTAGAGAGTTGGTTCATATGGATTTGCTCGTTTCAACTCGCCTTACTTGCATGCGCCGACAGCACCACTATTTTTGAAAAAGTAACCACCGCTTTCTGCCCTCTCTACTTTTGCGCATTGTAGATATTTGACCTTTCCTTTTGTTCTTCATCTATATACCTCTCGACTGTTTCCGAACTTCTACCCTCTCAGGAAGGGCAAAACACCCCTTCTTCGTTTCAGGTATCAGAAAAAGCCTCAGAAGGCATTGGAACTTTTTTAAATTAATCAAAGACCTTCGCCATCCATTTGAAAACACTGTTGATATACTTGGGCATGTTGCAGTGAACGGTCATAAAAAATTGTAGCATAAGGCAAGTGAATCATGTCTAGCAATATAGAGTGCATGAGGCTTGTGTATCTAAGGTACATTTACAATATCAAATTCGAAAGAGATTCGTGCCATATTTTTAAACAGAAAAAAGGGATAAGTTCCTCTTTGATCGTGTAAATACGCTAAATTCGCAGCATACTCCAACTTCTGAACCAAAACTCTCGCCATAGTTGCGTTTTACGGTAATTATCTTTATCTTTCCTAGAACTAACCAACCCTGCCGCCCACTTGCATTTTCTCTTCACCTACAAAGCTCTTGTGTTTTCAGAACAGCTCCTACTAAAGCGATGTATACAGCAACTCTTGTTTCTTCATCACTGCTACTGTTCTCATCATCTAAGAATTCTGTTTAATTCGCAGTTCTAGCCGTTTCTAACAATTCAGTGAAATCAGGAGCAAAGAGTTAGGTTATTTAGGATCTAAGAAACAGACGGAAATAGAGAGCCTCAATATAAAACTGAAGTTTGGAAGTCAGCTTCTTTGAAGAAATATGAAGACCAAAAGGATTTTGATCTCAACTGAAACAGTTGTTACATAAAAATGCAACTATGATAGGAGTATTAGTGTAAAAAGTTGGAATACGATGTGTTATATCGCAATTACACGATCAAAGAGATTCATAAATTTTTGTACTTAAAAATAAGATGTGAATCTCTTTCGAATTTGATCGTGTACAACGCCCTTAAAGATATGAATATTTGCTTGCTTATGATATAAAAAAGAAACATCTCGTGCTTTCACCTGCTAGAAATAAAAATTTCTTATCACGAATATAATTGAGAACAATGGTAACCTGTTGCTCCTCATTTGAATTTTCAACTGATCTCTGCTGCTCTGCTTCTGGTTCACCAAATATTGCCGCTGACAACACTGATGGCCTAGCTTCTAGGACAGATTTGGGTTCCATCACACAATTGCAAATGAAAAAAGTTCCACTATCAATAGAATCTTAAAGAAAATAGGTAAACTTTGCCTCTCCAAGATTTTATTCCGCGATTTCAGGCGTAAAAAGTTTATTTTCACTGGATACCTACCACTTCTACCTCAAATCATATTTCGTATTCATACATCCTTCTTCAGTTGTACACATCATGGTCAAAAAGTAAATTTGTTTTGCTAAATATCATGACATCAACTAACTAAGATAATTCTCCGAACAGCATATTTTAGGGTGCAAAAGCACATTTGCACAATTTCAATACTGCATGCCAGAACATGTCTTGGCTGCACAAACATTGAGGTTGATGCAATACTTTGTCTCTATTACTTGCATGAAACTCATTCTGCTGAATTTCTGAACGGCATTTGGGTTTTGCAAGGTTCTGCAGCTCCAAAGATGTTAATGGTCCCAATTCTGTACAATGAAGAGCCTATAAAAGTTCCACAGAAAAGAATGATCCAGGATGACTGCCACTAGAGATGGGCAAGATAATCGATGAAATTATCATTCTTACTATATATGTATTATACTATATACTTCTTACTAGATACAGTATAACCCATATATGACATATTTCAAGGGACCAGCTGATTTGGTATGTGATATACGAAGTACGTTATACTTGAAGAAAAGAGATATCGAGCAGACGTCTATACTAAACTACTATCTATTGAATGGCATATGATTTTAGGTGCTTTTGCTGCTTTTTGAGGCTGAAATACACGAGATAAAGACCCAGGGACGTTTTCTCTGTACAAATTTAGAAGCAAAGCAAATCTACAGTAGGAACTTTTGATTACAAATTTTATGATCAGCAACATCAAAGTTTAAAGAAGTTCCCATGATTTTAAACAGAAAATGTCAGTGGGTTTTTCATTTTTGACTCGATAAGTGGCTTACATGCCACTTTTTTGCTAATGCTCTGTCACTACTGAGATGGCACACATAAGAACGCATGATTACTGATGTTACAGGGTTCATGATTTGGTGATCAGAGAAAGTTACAAGACTTTTTAAGGAGTTTATAATAACTAAAAAGTAATATTTAAGGAGTATTTCTGGAGCTTTCTTGAAACAAAGTAGATTATCATCTATTGCCGATGATGAGTCTGCTTTACATGAAAGAATATCGGGCAGATACACTTTCGACCTGTCCTTTGCAGTGATGTTCTTTTAAGGACCCTGAGAAAGGGTATACCAAAAGAAATTTACCAACATGGAACAAAATTCCTTGGATTATCTAAAGCTATGACTCTCGCACTAACTTTTACTGACAACCCAAAGACTTGGCAATTCTTGAGTCCAGAATAAACGTCCCCATTTACTGGCGTGGACTATTGAAAAAATCCACCAAGGAATGCCTATTCCAGACAGCCTATTTACTATTTTCGGGGGTAGAATGTGATCCTGCAATACATAACGTGAAAAATGGAATTTTTCATGTTTACAATTGAAAGGACACCTTATAGCTATTGATGGTTTTCAAAATTTTCCACCCAATGTACCACCTATTTATTCCAGCTCCCACTTATTGAGTGTTAATGAAATTTCTAACTCTCCCTACTGTTCAAACCCCGTCTATTCGGGCCTCAAGACTACAGGAGATATGACACCCTACTTCAGCACATCCTCAACGTAATGTAGCTGAATAAGTATTTTGCGGGATCCCGCTGATAGCCTAAAAATAAATTTTTTGCCTATTCATATTGACACCTCTTGGTACTTGAGCAAGTACAATGCTTGCCAAAACTCATGGAATGGCTTGGGTGGCATTTTCTACTAATCTACAGGTTGCATGGCTGATATCACCATTTCTCTTTAACATATCATGCAAGCTTCCATAATTTTTCCTTTTTGAAAAACTACAACACAAATATCAGTATAACAATTAAAAAATGAAGAGTCCTTGGTCTCAGATATAGCTGGCTCTCTACTTATGGTAACAAGTAGCACACTTATCGGCAATGTCGGGAAATATAGAAGATTTTATGATTACAGTATAGGAACTGGATATGATTATATGCAAATAAACTGTTGGTACCACAGTGCTTTACAACAGCACGAAAAAGCGGCAACATTTTACACATACTTAAAAGCACGAAAGAGAGGCAACAGTTTTAGACATACTTAAAACCTATTTTCGTCCGACACTTATCAGAGTATGAAAACGTAGGATAATGACCTAAAGGTTAACCGAAATATATATCCAGATGCGGTTAATGTGATAGGATGCGTCTAAATGGCATCAGGAGTGGCCAATTAGGACCTATTCACCATTGTTTACTTGAAGAGTTCAAGTGAGAAAACGAACTCTATTTGTCTACACAAGACTTGCTTTTGATTATATGCAGTCTTCAACTATACAGCATATGCAATATGTAAACACGAGTTCTCGTTGTGATGTCACATTCGGTAAGGACTGACTTCCTCACGTCTAGCATTCAAACATTCATCATTCAAGATTGGATGATAATGATATTGTAACTGGATGTTCAATTGCGTGAAGGAGATGAGCCTAAATCTACTACATCTCAAATCTATTGTTCCATGCAAAGAGAGATCCCTGGAATATAGCAATTGGTTCAGGAGAACAAGGTCAATAAATTGTTGCGGAGAGTATAGTGCAACAACTTCTTTAACAAGAATACTTCGTAGTTTTTCAATAAGGCTTCTTGCCTACTTTTAAGATCAAAAATCTCTTGAAAAACCTGTCTCACATCTGTCTTTGCAAATTCACACCTGAGAAAGTAGTGCTCAACTCTTCAAATTGTCAAGAAAGTTCAAAACTGGAATCCTGGGACCCAAGAAAGCGGAAAGGCTAGTGTGCATTTAAAATTCCAAGAATATGTGTATAAATGCTATATTCGTTATGCTCGTCTTTCTCCAACAGTCTATATCCTATGATAATAAGATTTGTCATTACTTTTGGTGTACATGCATATAATTTTCATGCATAAATTACCAGATATTGAAGAAATTTTTGCTGAGAAACTGCCAAAAAAGTTCTGATACAGAAATCAGGACAAAATTGAAACAAACTTTCAATACTGAGCCAGACTAGCTGTCATTATAAAAGAAATGTGCAGTCTTTCAACAGGGGTACTGGGTGTGATGATGCTGTGTTTGACATACTGTACACATGGATATCTCTCTAGCAATGGTGCACTCTTGTCTAAACCTCTAAAGCTTTGATGAACTAAAACTAAAACGAAACTAAAAGCTCTGGCATTTTAGCCATTCCCTGTTTCTATAGATTCTTCACATCAGGTTTATGCATGGCAGAAAAACAATTTCCTACGTGAATTGATTTGAGGAAAATTTTGACTGTTCACTACACCTTGACACTGCAAAACAAACCAGAGGAAATTCCATTTCCTTGTTAGATCCCAAAATGTCAATAACATGAAGTATGATATTAAACCTGCAGTCACTCATGGCAATGTTGACTTCAGCTTTATTCCTAACAAATGGCGTAAGTATCACACAACTATGAAGGGACTTTTGATCTTGTTACAAGATACAGCTATTCGGCAAAATAATTATCTTATTACAAGATACAGTTCCCTTAAATGGGCAGTGCCTTACTACAAGATACTGTTACTGATTCTGTACCTAAATGCTATCTTCAAGCTACTAGGAAAAGGTACTGCCTATCTCAATGCCACTTACACTAAATTGAGCAATGATGCCTTTTGCTAATGTAGACTCTGTCCTTTTACGAGGCAGATTGCCCTCATCCTTATAAACATCCTGCTAGACCTATCTACACCTGCCGAATTAGAACCCTCGTAGAAACTTGATTTTGCCGACAACAGTAAAACTTCTAGAGAACTTAAACATTGTAGTTTTTAATATCGTTTTCATTTGGTATTCAATTTTAGAAAAGAGCATAGGTAAATTACAATAAATTCATGGTTTCCTAATGAAAGGGCTTTCGGCTTCCAACAATTTGACACGAAGCAGTCAGTTCATCTTGTAACCCGTTTTATGTACTATGAGCACTTGTTCAAATTCCTTTACCGACAGGTACGAAGTAGATGTGAAGTACTAATTACGGACTTTACCATAACTAGATTCACCAAAAGTGCTATATAACGTACTGTCATTTATCCATTTAGGCTGCGATCAGCAGGCACAAAACCTAACTTTCCGGGTATCTGCAGGCACATTTTTCACTTGCTTTTCAAAGTTTTTATAGTTCAGGCTTCTTTCTTTTCAGGCCAACAATAAACCACATCAGAAATAAAATTTGTGCAATTGAAGTTTTCAAATGTTTGAATGGAATTTCGCCAACTGATTATAAAGAATACTTTAAACGTTTGGATCACTGGAAAGGCAAATGCGGAAATAATCATAGATTATTGCTTCAATGAGTAAAATCTGATGCAGGTAGAAAACGTTTGGATATTTGGGTGCTAAGAGTTTCAACAAACTTCCCAACAATATGAAGACCTAGTCATCAATAGTTAAATTTAAGACTCCCTGCATAGAGTTTAACTTTGAATTCTAGCAACTTATTTTTCTTTCAACTTAATACTGTTATAATTTGTTAATTTGTACATAAATTGATGTTAGTTCTCTTAGGTAAACATGTACTTGGTTGATAGCAGCAAATGCACAATGCTGAACAAGCTAACCGGTATAAATATTGTGGTATTATTATTGTATGATTAATGCTACTGTTCACAGTATAATACTGGAGAGTTTTCCTCTAGATTCCAGAGTTCATTACCATAATAATCGTCAAGGATTACATCCCTAAAGTTCTTCTCAATATCCTAGCAGTTTCAAGGAGTGTACTCTTTTGTAACATCTCTGTGCGTATGTTGACTCCGATTTTCCAAAGCCATGTTTCTAGCTTTTTCGAAATCATGCCTAGAGCACCAATCATTAATCCTTTTTCATTCGCCAAAGAGTTTCTATTTCCTGTCTGAGGTCTTGGTACTTCTCTATCATTTCCTGCTCCTTACCTCCAGCTATCTCATCATTTGGCACAGCAAAATCAATGATCTCACATTCCTGCTTTGATTTCTCAATAACTACAATATCTGGTCCTCGGCTCTAAACATACCTTAAGATGTTCAATTATCTACGCTTGTTCCTGAGCAGAGAAAATCAATGCAGTTGTACTTGCCTTACGATCTGAATCTTTTACCCAGCTCCAAGATGTCCTCTTTTATCTTTCGAACAAATTAACCAAACATTCTCTTATCTCTCCATTTGCTCTTCAACTCATCAACAGCCACCTTTTTAAATTCCTCTGGCTTTCTCGATGCTTCTATCTCAGTAATATTTGATTCACTTAGTAATTTGAGCATACATTCTGAACCATTTTTAATATACCATCCTAAACTGTTTTCTTCACCTCTAATGCACCCTTCACAACTGATCAAACCTCTGCCGCCTTGTCCACGTGGGACATAAATCCCATCTACATCGCTCTTGGGATGTAACGCTCCATGAATAGTCATACTTTTTCTTGTTTTGTGAATCCATTCTCATCAATTCCTCTTTGGTCCGCCTTATTATTCCTCTACTGTATCTACGAAGTGATACAGCCCACATATTTGCAGCTAGACATTTATTCTTGTCATTTAGACCTGATTTCAATAGTATACTAAATCTTCTTCTCTGCGAAATTTTTCCTTCACATCATTCTTCATAACACCATCTAACTCGAGCACTCCAAGATATTTATAACCAATTCTTTAAAACTTGCTTTATAGCTTCTCTGTTCGGTAATTGAATTCCATCACATTCTGTCAATTTCCCTCTTTTCATTACTACTGCACCACACTTATGTACTGCTAATATCATGCCAATACCCCCCCTAATCAGATTTATTGTTTTTACTAATGAATCAATCTGATCTTTTGTCTTACCAAATAGCTTTAAATCGTCCATAAAAAACAAATGATTAATTTTAGCTTCTTTCCTTTTGAATTCGTATCCGGCATAAACACCTCTTAGTGTCAAAGTTAGAAGAATCATGCAAATAACAAAAAGCAGGGAGGAAAAACTATCTCCCTGAAACATCCCCCATTTAATATTGACTGTTCTCAAAAACTATTCCGATGATATAAGCTTCGTTTTCCAGCTACCCATACTACTTTTTACAAACTTCCTAACATTTTCTGCAATATCAAACAGTTCCATACACTTGAGAATCCATGAATAGGGCACCATATCGTATGCCTTTCGATAGTCCAACTATACCATGGCTAAATTTGTGTCTCCTTTTACAATCTCTTAAAATCAGTTGATCTATAAATAGCTTATCTTCCCCTATATTTCCTTCTGCACCCCTTCTGCAACCCTTCTGCTCAGATGGAAGTAAACTATGTTCCTTAAGATATACATACGTATTGTTTGCCAAGATACTTGTCATCAATTTCTACATAAGTGGAAGGCATGATATTGGTCTAAAATTACTCACTTCACTCCCCTTTGTTGGATCTTTCTGACACAAAAACATCCTACCTACTGTCATCCATTCTGGTATTGTACCATTGTTCGCAATCAACATATTCGATTGTCTTGCCCTCCTCTCATGACATGATGTTACTCTCTTAAACTAAAACCCTTGGACTCCATCAGGTCCAGGTGCTTTCCAATGTGGAAACTTATGACATCCTTCCTTTACTTGCTCTGTTTTAATTTTCACATTCTCTTGCTTAAGGCCACCTTTGGTATACTCTCCCTTTAAATTCTTCAAACATTCTACTTCTTTGCTGTGATGCTTGTCACATTCACTCGAAATATCTCCCCAAATCTTAAGGTCACTCTCTGGGTTTAGCTATATCTATGCATCCTAGGCAGTCCAGAATAAGGTTAGAAGCTTAGACGTTATATTTCTTGGGCAACAACAATTTTACCTTAACAAAGTTATTTTTGCTGACTGCTTCAGGTTAAATGTCATGAAATACCTGAAGGTCGTTTGACACCTCTTAAAGGCTTTGTCTATGGTGAAATCCCTTCAAATTTTCACAATATATTGTTGGATAATATATCTATGCAATGGACTACTTTTGTTCATTCATCCTACACATTTTTGAAATTGTGATGCTTTCAAGTTGAGGGTATCAGATTTTACGAATTTCACCAAGTTTAGTTAGGGTGTACAGTAATGCACTAGCATATACCACATAAGTGCCTAGTTCATTGCACTGAGCATAATAAAGTTGGCGAGGGTTCTACAGGTGTCACAAGACAATATGAACCTTCGAATTTGAGTATGCAGAAAAACACTTTGAAAATCGGCAGTTGAAAGATACATCCTCTTTTGGCACAGAGCTCTATACAAATAATCTTAGAAAGCCCTAGCTTCATACATTACACCTTCCCTATCTACATTACTGTCCTCTGTGGTAATTCTTTATATTCTTCTGGATTTTCTCACTTTCTGTGCCAATACAGATGCATTTGAGCTACTCTCCCTTTGCGCTTAATGTCTCTTTTGACAATGGCTGATGCTACTTACACAGGTTCTACATTCAAATGTGAATAAAGAAGCAAATCCCATCTTCCTTTCTGCATTTTCTTTCACTATCACCCTGCCATACTTGCATTTGCTACGAACTACACTTCCCAACAAAGTTGTCAAAAATGAAATGCGTATGATGCGAAAGCCATCTGATTGATCCTGTGGTTGAAGCACGGGTGTAGGAGCAAGTTTCCTCTCACTTGGACCAAGTATGTCTGCTTGAGATACATTTATCTAAAATAGCATACACGTAAAGTCAAGTTCAGTACCATTATATGGCCTTTTATTTCAATGAAGCAGTCAGCTAAATATGTGGCAAAAATTCTTCCTCAAATTATTATGGGTGCATACTTTTTGGTGCCTATAAAAGAGGGTTGGAATGAATGGGGGGCTGGACAAGCCCCCAAGACCAAATGAGCATGGGGGTTGGAATAACAGGGGGTTGGGAAATGACCAAAAATATTATAGAAAAGGCAAAGGCTTCTTTTCACAATTACTATCAAAGTAACGTAGCCAAATCCATCTGCAGGCCAAAGTATCCCCTCTGAAAATTGCCTTGTATGAAATATTACTTACAAAATAATAGGCAAGGAGATTGAAATAAGAATGTCCTAGGTGGAAAATTTTTGAAAAATTAATTAGTAGGGGCGAGGTCTACTTGGCACCCATGAGAGTACATGCCACAAGTCACCTCCACTTAGGCCAGAATTCTGCAACTCTTCACAACGAATGAAACACAAGATTTGAATCAATTTTATTGTATCATAGTTTTATTCTTTCTAAGATTGCATGGCACCTAAAAATTGCTGACCTAAGTAAAACATGGGTAGTGCAAAATCTGGACACAATAGTGGCTAAATTCGTGCGTCATTGGCTCGAATTGCCCATTAGTGCTACTCTGAGCCAATTAATTATTAGCAAATCTAATTATGGTCTGAGTCTTATTCTTCCTTCAACAAAATTCATTTAATGCCAAACAACTATACGAAATGCTCTAAAATCCTCTCCCAACCCCGACATCAGACATCTATGGCAAGATTCCAGTCAGTATACAAAGGTACAGTATGGTCACTACAAAAATACAAAACAAGTTTTAAAAGCCGTTCAAAAGCAACACCAAGTTCGCCTTGAACAGGAATTGACATCCCAAGGCTTCATTATTTCATCAATTATCAAATTTGCATCTCCAAAAGTAACTAGCCTTTGGTCCACTGGTCAACAATGTATGCCCAAGGACATTTTCAATTTCTCCTTGAAATACTTAACCAACACTTTAGCAACCCGCAAGAACCTCTTTAAATGGTCTATTGGACAGTCATCTGCATACTCCTTTTGTCTTCAGTCAGAAACACTACAACACATCGTTTCCAGCTGTAAGTCGTACCTCGAGCAGGGTAGATATACTTGGAGACATGATTTGGTCCTTAACTTTATAGCCACCACGCTATCAGTGCTTCCAAGTTGTTCCATATACGCTGGTCTTCCTGCTTTGTGAACTACTTAAGGCAGTTGATTTTGACAGCAAACGCTATGCTTTTCCAATAGCCATACCATAGGTTTTTCTTTCTTTATTTCCTCTCAATACAGGACGCATATTGATAACAGCATTTTTTGTTGAAATGTATATCTTGTTTAAAGATTCGCTATATTATTATCTCTATTGCTACTTCTATTACTCCTCAGACACTTTCAGTAAACTACTTAAGGCAACTGAATTTGATACCAAAATGCAAAAAGCTATCCTGTCCAGGATCATGAACATCACGATAAGATGCACATATTACATATTCTGTTGTCGCAATATGCTATGTACTAGTCAAAAATTATACAGCACATGAATATTGACTTTCTCAGTAATTAACTAGACTTTTCTTTTCTAATACGCTTGATTTTTTTTCGTACCACTGACAGCCAATTGAACATTGCCTTGTATAGAGAGATGTATAATTGTAATTAGTTGATGTATTGCTGAAATGAAAGTTGAAAAACATTATTATTATTATTATTATCATTATTTTTCTTTTATTTTTTCGTCGTGGAGCATGCTGACAAGACGTACTTTGTAAATGACCAAAGGATTAATCAATTTATTTATTTATTTGCTGTTTCGTCGACGTATTTATTACATCAAGGTGTTGTCGTGTTATTGCTGATCTGTTTTATCATGTTTCGTTATCGGTTAGTATCACTACTTGCATTTTTTGTGGTGTGTTCGTTCTGTGGCGGTGATTTCAAATCGTTAGGCCGACATGCGTGGCGCTGTAAAGAAAAGTTGAGATCAACAGACCAAGAGGACCCGATCGATCGAAACACGCAAGGCCCATGTAATACACCAATTTCAATCACTTTTGAGAGTAACGACCGTGTTAGTAACTGTACAAGTGTTAAATGTTGTTGTGGAAAGGTCTGTAACGGTTTGCGTGGTTTAAAAATGCACCAGCGCAGTTGTCGTGTTATCACCAGCCTGGACAGCGAAACACATGAAATCGAAGAGCAAGCTGATACTGATACTGGTCAAATAGACAATAATGTCGATTGGACTTCACTACCATCAATCAAGCATTTAACTACCCAAGAGTGATGCACAATGGCAAGCAGCTAACATGTACTTCGCCAGTGCAATGCCAGTTTCTGGAATAGACAAATTAAACATTAACGATACACTGTCCGCTATGACATATATCATTTATAATTATTTTCGTGATACTTGTGGTGTCCTGGAGGTTACAGATGACTCCCATTTGGATAAAAAATGCAAAGACGTAACAAATTCCTCACTAAAAACGCAGCTTAAGAACCTACAAAATGTTATGCTGACTTGGCTGAGATTAAACAGCACAATGTGTCCATAGGCCATGACACACA
The DNA here is from genome assembly GCA_018155075.1 of Cassiopea andromeda. Taxonomy (NCBI): domain Eukaryota; kingdom Metazoa; phylum Cnidaria; class Scyphozoa; order Rhizostomeae; family Cassiopeidae; genus Cassiopea; species Cassiopea andromeda. Next base: position 355,497 of record WIPJ01000110.1, read on the forward strand.
GATTGAAAAGAATTTTTGGGGCTATGTAAAATCATATTTTAAGAGCAGTACCTCATCTTCTCCCTCCTGTGAAATCTCTGCTTGTACTTGATATTTTCAAGACGTATTTCGTCCCATACATCCTTCAAAGTGTTTCAAAATTCCTGACTGGATTCCTCCACTAGCAGTCCCTTCGAAACCATATGATTTATCTCCACCCTCTTATCATCAAAGCACAAAAGTCATTCGTAGAATTAAAACGTCTGGTTCCCCTTGCGCCATCGATAAAATCTCCATAATGCCTTTTAAGCGATGTCCTTATCTTCGATCTTATATCACAGAGTTATTCCGCATCATTTCGCAATCTGGTGAAATTCCATGTGTATGGAAAAAGGCATACACAAGAAGGGTGATACATCAGAACCTGTTAACTTTAGGCCCATCACGCTTGACAGTGTTCCGCTCACAATATTTACTTGCTGTATACGTGATTTAATGTTTGCATTCTTGAATACTAATGGCTTCATCGAGCATAAAATCCAGAAAGGATTTCTCCCTATACTTAGTGGTACATTTGAGCAAACAGCGCAAATGGCGAATGTTATAAACAATGCCAGGATTAAACAGAGGTCAGTTGTCATCACGTTACTTGACTTAAAGAACGCTTTTGGTGAAGTCCATCACAATCTAATATCGGAGGTGTTGAAATATCATCACATACCAGACCATATACAAATACTTATTAGCAATCTTTACTCACATTTCCAAACATACATCAAACTCTTTTCAAACTCCATTTATCTCTGTGGGTAGAGGCGTTCTCCAAGGGGATTGCTTAAGCCCATTGACGTTCAATCTATGCTTTAACACTTTTATCAACTACATTTCTGCCCAAAAATTTAACCAGTTTGGTTTCTCCATCGGATCTCTCTCTCCTGTCCACTGGTTTCAGTTCGCAGATGATGCTGCCGTTATTACTAGTCTTGAGAAGGAAAATCAGCTACTACTGAATCACTATTCCCGTTGGTGTACTTGGGCAAACATGAAAATTCGAGTTGACAAGTGCTCTACTTTTGGAAAAAAAAAGGCGTCTACTTCATCCATTCAATACCTCCCTAAACTTATTCAAAATCACGATGTACTTCCTACCATTGCCAAAGGTGATTCATTTAAATTCCTAGGTAGACATTTCAACTTTTCTATGGATAATCATGATCACATGTCTGCAGTAGTGGATCTTTTTTCTAGTTTGATGAGTAAAATTGACCTTCTTACTTGCCATCCTAAAAATAAACTTCTTTTATATCATAGACTTGTACTCCCCAAAGTCTCATGGCATTTTACACTTGCTAGTCTTAATAAAACATGGGTAGCTGAGAATCTGAACAATCTTGTATCTAGTTATGTTTGCCAATGGCTGGATTTGCCTATCAGTGCCACTCTTAAGGTGGATTCACACATATTGCGGTATGATGCGGCGCGGCATGAGGCGGTGTGGCAAGATGCGGCAAAAACGCATGGCTGTTGTTCACACATGCAGCGTCTCCTGCTGTAAGCGAAGCAACACAGCTTCGAGTCATCTGGTAACTTCACAGGTGTTTACGGTTCACAATATTGCTGAAGACGGAAAATACTACTTGTTTGCTTTGGATAAGAAATCGGTTGGCAATCCTGAGGCTAAACAGACATGTCAATGAAGGTTTCACATTAAACATGATAGGCCTACCAACGAAGCTATGTTTGCATTCACCTTCACAAAGAATTTCATCGCTGTTCTTGGATTAATCCTTATCAATTGACAAAAATTTCCAGGCAGTCTCTCGATACTATCATCTTTTCTAATCTTGCCCTCTTGTGGCACGCTTGCACGGTAATTTCCTTTAGAAATCGATCGAATTTCCTCTGTTAACTTGTTTGAAATCCAATATGTCTTCCGAATGCAATGTCCCTTTCTATTGTTCTTGTGCGGCGTGATGCGGAAAAGTTGAAATTTTTCAACTTTGCCGCATCATTAAAAAAACGCGTGGCTGATGACGTTGAAAAAAAAACGCTTACCATATATGGTTCGCGGCAACTGGGCGGCAAGAAAAACGCGACAAGTGTGAATCTACCTTAAGTTCCCTTGCACTCCCAAAGGCTAAATATGGTATCAATTTGATCTTGCCTTCAACAAAAACTTCTCAATGCCAAACAGTTATTAGGAATGCTCTAAAATCATCTCCCAACTCACAGATTAATATCCTGCGGGCACATACAAGCTTGGGTTACAATGTTCAGTATGATCAATATCAGAACACAAAGCAGGTCCTAAATCCTGCACAAAAAGATAACGAGATGCGCATAACCTATGAATTAAAGTCACAGGGATTCATTATTACTTTTATTCTTACGCATGCAAGTTCTAAAACCCGCAGCCTATGCTCCACCGTTCAACAGAGCATGCTAAGAAAATCTTTAATTCTTCTATCAAATATTCTAACAACACCCTTGCACCCAGGAAGAATCTCAACAAATGGGCTATTTCTCAGTCATCTGCATGCTCCTTCTGCCTTAAAACTGCAACGCTTCAACATGCTGTCTCTAGTTGTACAACCTACCTGGAAGAGGGTAGATATACCTAGCGTCACAATTGTCCTTCTCTTGCAAAAACTCTTACATCATTGTCCAAGTGCTCAATATATGCCAATATGCCTTCAATTCTATCACCAAGCATTATTACCGGAGATTCCCTTAGACCAGATCTTGTACTGGTTACTCTTTATATTCTTGAATTAACGGTTGGATTTGAATCCAAGAAAGTGAAGTACCACTCTCTCATATCTGACCTCACTCCTACATTTCCTAGCATTAAATTTATCAATCTCTCGATAGGTACTCTCGAACTTCTGGGTAAATCATCCGACTCCTTGCTACTACTTTTGGAAGATCTCAAATTTGACAACCCTTCATCAAAATATATAATCAAAAAGATCATGAACATATCAACAAGATGTAGCTATTACATATTCTGTCTCAGAAACAAGCCTTGGACTAACCCCGCATTATTGGAATTTTAGTTACTGTTTATTATCATTTCTCTTTTTTTCTTTTTCCTATATGCACAATTTGCGGAAGTATTAGTAGTAGCAGTTGTTGTTTTTACCCTTTTGTTGTATTTAACTTTGTTTTGTTTTACACGTAGAAATGGCAAATAGCCAATTACACACTACCTGGCATTAGAGAGGTCTATGATTGTATCGTAAGATATATAATCAAAAAGATCATGAACATATCAACAAGATGTAGCTATTACATATTCTGTCTCAGAAACAAGCCTTAGACTAACCCCGCATTATTGGAATTTTAGTTACTGTTTATTATCATTTCTCTTTTTTTCTTTTTCCTATATGCACAATTTGTGGAAGTATTAGTAGTAGCAGTTGTTGTTTTTACCCTTTTGTTGTATTTAACTTTGTTTTGTTTTACACGTAGAAATGGCAAATAGCCAATTACACACTACCTGGCATTAGAGAGGTCTATGATTGTATCGTAAGATATATTCAATTATATGAAGTTTGAAAAAAATTATTATTGTTATTATTATTGTCCTTTAGCTTTAGCACAGGCAGTTCTTATTGCCGACATATTCCTCATGGGCGGGCTACAACGAATAGCCAAAGGCCAAGAGGGTGCTTTCACTTTACATGTCTAAGACTTTCCTGAGTATCCTAGCAGTTCCCTACAAGACTGATTTCTGTATCATTCCAATGCTTAGTTTAATACCAAGTATATCCATCCATCTACTATAGCCCTTGCTAATGCACCCTAGAGCTCCTACAACCACTGGTACAATCTCTACTCTTTTCAGCGACCACAGCCTTTTCAGCTCTATCTTCAAGTTTTGATATTTTTCATTCTTTTCGAGTTCTTTCTCACGTACTCTACAATCTCCTGGTACAGCAATATCGACGATGACACATGATTTTCCCTTTTTATCCACCAAGATTAAGTCGGGTCTCCTTGCCTTAATAATATTATCGCATTGAATATTTATATCCCAGATCAATTTTACATCATCATTTTCCACAACCCCTTTAGGGCTATGCTCGTACCACCTCTCTGTTCTCTCTAGGTTATGTTTCTCGCACAATTTCCAGTGAACCAATTTTGCAACCGTGTCATGTCTTCTTTTTACTCATGTTCCGCTAGTTTTTTACATTCACAAATTATATGCTGCACAGTCTCCCCATTTTCCCTACACATTCTACATAATGGATTTTCTGATGTTTTGTCAATTTTATTCTCTATATAATTTGTTCTTAATGCTTGTTCTTGTGCGGCGCAAATCGTTGCTTCAGTTTGTACTTTGAGGTCACATTGTACCAACCACTGCCAAGATAAATCTTTATCAATCTCTTCAGGCATCTCACGCGCAAACTGTCCATACATTTTCTTTCCTTGCCATCTATCTCTAAATTCATTTTGGCTATTTTTCTTGAAATCTTTTCTGTCAGTAAGATTCTCTGTGTTAATTATGCCCACTTTCTTCACACCTTTGAGAAGCATTTCAATTTATTCACGCACGTACAATCCTAAATTATTCGCCTCCGATCTTACGCATGCTTCAATACTATCAAGCCCCTACCTCCATGTTTTCGTTTCAGATATAGTCGGTCAATGTCACTCTTTGGATGAAAGGCCCCATACATCGTTAGTGTCTTTCTGGTTGTCCTGTCAATTTTTTCAACTCAGCTACCTTCCAGCTCCATATCTTAACAAAGCAACAGCCCAAGTATTAATTGCTTGAATCTTATTCTTGCCATTCAATTTTGATTTCAATATCAGCCTCAACCTCCTTCTAAACTCTGCAGTAACTTTATTCTTCATTTTGTGTTCTTTTATCTGATCCAACTCTAAAATACCAAACTAAGTATATCCTTTCTACTGCTTTCATAATTTCATGGTTAGGCAAATAAATTCCATCAAACTTAACAAGCTTTCCTTTCTTTAGAGTCACCACTCCACACTTCTTTAGTCCGAATTCCATACCTATGTATTCACTAATTCTAAACACTGTTTGTACTAGGCTATCCATTTGTTCATCATTTTTTCCAAAGAGCTTGAGGTCATCCATGAAGAGAAGATGATTAAGTGTAAATTCTTTCCTACCCCATTCATACGACGCCTTTACCTTTCCTAAAAGAAATGAAAGAGGAATCATGCAAATAACAAAGATCAATGGTGACAGACTGTCGCCTTGGAAAATACCTCTATTGACATCAATCTCACACAAATCCAACCCATTAGAAGATAACCGGAGTTTCCAATTCTTCATGCTGTTCTCTAAAAATTTTCTGATATTTTCAGCAATGCCAAACATGTCAAGACACTCTAGAATCCAGCTATGTGTTACAAAATCTATGCCTTTCTATAGTCTATCCACGCCATAGCACGATTTGTCCTCCTTTTTCTACAATCTTTAAGAACTGCCTTATCAATCAGTAGTTGATCCTTCGTTCCCCTGCTTTTCCTCCGGCAGCCCCTTTGCTCCTCTGGAAATAAATTTTCATTTTCCATGAAGCAGTCAATTTCTTCTGAAACAATACCTGTAAGTAACTTCCACATAAGCGGTAGACAGGTTATTGGTCTGAAGTTCTCCATAGAGTTTCCCTTTGCTATACCCTTTTGACATAGTACTGTTCGTCCATACGTCATCCAAGAAGGTATTTCTTTTGTCCCTCCTAGGATCTCATTCAATTGGGTAGCTACCATTCCATGAATTTTATCTAGTCTTTTTATCCAAAAACCTTGAACCCCATCATGTCCGGTTGCCTTCCAGTTTGACATTTTACTACATAGCTTTTTTTACTTTCTCGTCATTGATCATCACATTCTGCTGTTCTAATTTCACCATTTCCTTTTTCAGATCACTCAGCCAATAAGCCTTTTTATTGTGCTCTTTCTCCACACTCCATATTCCACTCCAAAATGTCCTCATTTCTTCAGTATTCGGCATGTCCCCTCTATTATTTCCCATTTGACCATTGAACTCGTTGTAAACTCTCTTTTGATCCACTCTGAACAATCTATTAATTCTGTACTAATGAATCTTCTGTTCGTATCGAGCTATTTTAGCAGCTTTTGCGAGGATCCTTTGTTTCAATTCTTCAATCACTGTTGTTAAACCTTTTCTATTTACCCGATACTTTTCTACAATCAGTTTAGCCTTACCCTCTTTGCGTGTACCAAGTTGGTCTTTCTTTACCCTTTCAAGAATATTAATATCCTTTCTGAGGTGCCTCATATCTCCCTCAATACGTCTTTTCCACCATGGATCCTTCTTCTTTCCACCTATATAATTTTTGAGACCTAATTGATCTGCTACCCAAACACCTGCAGCTTTGATAAGATTATTTGTCTGTGTTATATTCTTTCTTTCAATCAATTCAATTACCCGGTTCACCTTGGCTGTTGTCTGCTTTAAGATCTTCATATCAATTTTTTTAAAGGACATGCCATCAGCGTTTCTGTTGCTAGTAATAATGTCATTCAGCTTGCCAATAATATGGTGCGTTTCCTCATCTAGTGCTTCCACATTAGCAGCAACATTATTTATTATTTCATCCGGTTCATTCCCAATCTCCTCGTTTCCCTCATTTTGTCTCATCATGTCTTCCTCTGTTTGGTTCTCTTCCACATATTGAGTACTTTCATTCGCTATGTAACTCTCTGTTTCTACATTCTACGAATGTTTTCAAGCTCCAAATCAGAAAGCCAACCATTTTTCCTTATAGCCCTTGCTTGGTCACACAATCTTTGCTCAGTGATTTCAAAGACCCCATGTTTTTCCATTCTTGCATCATCCGTTGCCTGTAACCTCTAATTGGCTTGCCTTCATCATCAAAAGGCTTACTCCTAAAAAAACAGTCCATAACAATCATGTTCACGGTCTTAGACCACTTTGTTCTGACAGTGGAAGGATGACGACCAGGTCCCCGCTGTCGAACCAGGGAACACCTGTCGGGCGAATAGCCTTCCCTTAAAGACCCGGTTCTGTTTACGCCGTTATCTTCAGAATTTTGATTTAACATTTCACTAATAATAGGCCTAGTGGATTTTAGGTTGCACAACCACCAGTGTTTTTCTCGTGACACCATCACTATGAGGGTTGCCAACCAAGGCTAAAGAGTCCCCCCTACCCATGAGACAGACTATCCCCGGCCGGATGCCAACCCGGAACTTCATGGTCTCGGGGGGAGCTAACAGGTACTACACCTTTCTCAAGGGTGACCTGGAGGTAGTTGCAGCAAAGGGTGACCTCATTATCCCACGTCAAAACTCTGCAACCGAATGTAGTTTTATATTATCATTATTATTATCATTATAACGCCCTGTACACGATAGCTGGTTAAATTTTTCTACAATAGCTTGGTGCAATTTCTCTGTCAAAATTTGTCAATTGATACTTAGGACAGTTTATGTGGATCAACTAGAAATATGAATGCTACAAATTTGTTCACCCTACTAGCAGTTTTCGTGGCTTGTTCTTTTTGCGAAAAAGACTTCAAGTCGTTAGGCCGCCATCAGTGGCGCTTGTACAAAGATCATGGACATGTGTAATGAATTGAAGCTTGAAAGCCGTCACCAAAAATATATCAATTCTAAAATCACAAACATCGCCATTTGCACAACCTACTACATCTTCTGCTGCCGCAATAAGCCATGGACCTCACCTAACCTACTCCCTTTCTAACCCATCATCTGACTCCTCTGTCCACAGTGAGTATGACATTAATGACATTTTGTACCAAACTAGCCATTTGTAGACTACCTCATTAGAGAGAGGTTTACATTTGTAGTATGTGATATGTTATTCAATACAATGAAGTCTAAAAAAAGGACCATAAAGACCATAAGGATACTCTTCTATCTACCCTTCTTATCATGCTTAAAAAAACAGAGACTCTTTGAATATTCATCCCAGAAATAAATTCCTTTTGTATGATCGCTATGTGCTTTCAAAAATCACTTGACACTTAACAGTTGCAGACTTAGGCAAGACATGGATGTCTGAAATTTAGACAATATTGTCACAAAATACGTCCGTCAATGGCTAGATCTCCCCATATCTTCAACTATTAGTTCTATTATTCCTTCTAATAAAAAATTTGGATAGGCCTTTCAGTTACCTTCTATTAAATTACAATTTCAAACACTACGTTCTTCGCTAAAGTCATTCTGCGATGAAACTAAAACAAAAATACCAGCTTTGGGACAACATTCAGTATGATGTTTACAAAAAAACAAAACAGGTTTTAAAATCCATTCGCAATGAAAACACCAGTAGACTTCAATCTCACTTATCATCACAGAGACTCATCATAACTTTCCTCCTTGATCATTCCATACAAAAACTAAACTCATTGTGGTCTAAAGCACAAAGCAATCTACCTGCAATTATCTTCAACTTTAGCATCAAATACCTAAACAATACACTTGCTACTAGAAAAGGTTTCCATCTATGGAACCTTTCCGCCACATCACACTGTTCATTTTGCTTCCACCCTGAGTCCCTCCTTCACATTGTTGCAGGATGTAAGACATACCTGAATGGTGTTATACTTGGCAACATAACTCGGCATTAAGCTTTATCGCTCAAACAAAAGGAATCCATAAAACCTGCAAAACTATATGTAGATCTCACTGGGCTATCTTTCTCCTTGTACAATTACTGGTAACAATCTTCGCCCTGATATCCTTGTCTACAGCTGACAACACCCTTTACATCATAGAATTAATAGTGGGTTTTGAGAGAAATTTAGACAATAACGCTCATCGTAAGGAACGTAAGTATCACCCCCTTCTTACAGATCTTGCCAAAGACTACAATAAAATAACAGTTGATAACCTGTGCATTAGCTACCTTGGTATATTTGGTAACTCCTCAAACTCATTTCTTCAAACGTGCAATGAAAGAGGTATTGAAAATCGTGATCTTAGGTTCATTATCTCTAAGTTATCAACAATAATTATCCGCACAACTTATTATATACTCTGTATGAGGAACAAGGCATGGTGCAACCCGGAGCTCCTAAACTATTAATATATCTGTCTTTTTGTGTTTCTTTTTATTCTTCGTTATGGATGTAATTATCATATTTTGATATTAAGTTTAGAATGTATCATTGTAAGCCTGCCAAGTACAAATTACGTTAGAGCGAGATTTGTATTTGCATCATTAAGATATGTTCATGAAAGAAGTTTGAAAAAAATATCACTATTATCATTATTTTTATATTGAGCAAATAGTAAGTTGAAATTCATGGCAATAATCTATCATGGACAGTTTGGTAGGTCAAGCAGAAACCAGTAATCGGAACACCAAGAGAGAAGCATTGAAATTTATCAACTTTTGCAAGCAAAATGGTCGATTTGGTTGGAAGACATATCTTCCTTCTCAAGAAGACACTAGTTATTGGCAATTATCAACTTTTCTAATGAATAGTTGTCGAATTTGATGGAAAGAAGAATCCCTAACTTTACAGGCATGCAAGGGTTTCCAATTTTTCTACCAACTACCCAGTATTCTGTATACATTTTTTTTTGTAAAAACCAGTAAAACTGAGGTTTAGGCTGAATTTTTCTTAAATAGTTCTTTAATTATTTGGGCGTAGGCAATTTAGCAATAAGACTATATACAGGAGACAAATTGGATATCTCAATTGGTTGAGAACACATTAGACAAACGCTACATCCAAGGTGGCTTAAAAAAGTTTATAAACAATTATAAACAGACAATTTTAGCACAGTATTTAGTCTCAAAAGAAGCAACTAATGCGCAAAAATCAACGAGGAGAAGTGATAAGGCTATCAATTCTCTTCATGACAACATGGAAAGGATATTTCAAGCCCATATATTAGTGGAACGTTTCTGCATCATTGTACAAAAATAAGTTTTACGACAGTGTTTCAGCCTCAATTGAGGTCAAGCTTGTTCTTAGTTCATCCTTAATGTGCTTATAAAATTTTTCTTACAAAAAGAGCGTACTCTAAATTTCTGTATTGCCAGTGTCCTTATTTGAATGGCGTGCCTCTTTATGGAACACCATAGGAGAAATAGTAAAACCTGTCAACATTTCTAAGGGCTGGTTTCCATATAATCGCAAGTTGCCTGCGATCCATCAACGATCCATCACAGATGAGTGTTTCATGTAGGAGGAGATCGGTAACCAAGTGGCTTGTAACCAAAGAAAGATATTTCAAGAAGTGTTTTTGAAAACATTACGTAGAACGTACTGTTATTGAAGTTATCTGATATTGGATGATTCCTGTCATGTGGGATACAAAAACAATAGATCATCGCCGATGCATAGCAGGTGAGTGTTTCCATATACTATAAAGCGATCCCGCGAGAGCATAGTCACGATCGGGAAAGTACTTTGTGGTTCTACTTTCCGGATGCTGGCACAATGTCGCCTATGAATCACAGAGGTCGGAACAAGAGTGCTTCCATGTAAAAATATCTGACTATGAACCATCAGCGATGCATCTAAGGCACCTTCCGATTATATGGCAACATGCTTATCATTATATGGAAAACAGTCCTAAAAAAGAATGGTTGCCTTTGTTGGAAAAAATCTATTGCTTCACAAGGAGGCAGGAGATTCTGACCATCCTTGGTGATTTCAATGTCTACAATCCAAACTGGCTTACCCACTCTCCAGATATCACTAGCCTTGCTGGTCATGACGCAGAAGCCTTTGTCATTGTGAATGACCTGTCACAATTGATATCAGAACCTACACGTATCCCTGATCGTTCAGGGGACAAAGCTAATAGACTCAATCTGTTTCTTACATCAAGCCCAGACATTTACTCTAACCCTATTCTAGATACTCCTCTTGGTAACTCTGACCACTGCCTTATCACATTGCAGCAAAATGTTGTCTCCCACCAGGATGGATATTCCTCTTCTTAAGCAAATTTCCACCACAGCATAGCTGACTGGCACTCTCTGAAACTCTATCACTGCTTATCCCTGGTATTCTGGCTTGTCTAATGATCCTGCCTCTTTTGCCACCTTCATCACTAACACAATTCAACTTGGTATGGATCTTCTTATTCCATCTTCCTATAAACCTGGCAAAAGGTCCTCTCCAAAGTGGTTCAATTCAAAACGTGCAAACGCTGTCAAACATAAAAACCACCACTTTAAATAATGGAACTACACCACACTCTGCATTCCAGAGCTTTATTTGTACAAGCTTGTACCCTATGCTCCAAACAGGTTCTTGCTCCTTCTGGTCCTTAGCCAAATTTGTCTCACAAAACTTCTGCCATTCTTCTTTTCAACCTCTAAAAAACAACTCTGGCTCACTTTCATGCACTTCTTCCTCTAAAGCTAACCTTTTCACATCAATGTTTGCTTCCAATTCCAAAGTTGATGACCAATATCTCCAAGCTCTTCTCCACCCACCATCCACCATCACAATGTCCCTTATTAAGTTCTCTACACGCAAAGTCCAGAAGTCCTTCTTCAGTTCAACAACTCCAAATCTAGTGGACCAGATGGTATACCTGCTATAGTTCCCTTCCTCTTGGAAATTCACCCACGTTTTCTCTATCCCCAAAAACGGTGACAAATCTGACCCTTCAAACTATCACCCAATTGCAATCACTTCTCTCATCCCTACGACTATGGAGACTGTTATCACCAAACAACTGCTTGCCTTCCTTGAAACAAACAACTTTCTTTCTTAACATCAATATGGGTTTTGACAAGCCAGATCTACTGGTGACCTTCTAGCCTATGCTGTTCATGCTTGGTCCTCTGCTCTAGAATCATACAGTGAGGGTAGAGTGATCTCTCTTGATATTCGTCTGGCATACAGGTCTTCCTGCTAAACTTCCGATGCTTGGTCTTCACCACACTCTCATTAAATGGATTTCTAGCTTTCCCCGTTTTCTCAGTTTTTCCTTTGTTGGAGCTTTGTTATAGGCCGTGCACCCCTTGACCGACAATACTTACTAAAAAATGGACTGTGCTAATTTCAATGACAATAATGTAAATACAATTGGCTCCCCATGATGCCAAACATTCCTTATTACAGATCAATTCACTTGGCTTGCATGATTATTGAAACATACAATGCCTTAAAACAAACCAATTACCACCACTTTTGATTTTACAAATAGTTAAACCAACCTGCATGCAATAGATCATGCAAGACATCATTTGCTGCATCCACTATCATACTGGTCATTGTACTAAGACTTCTAGCATCTACAAAAACAAGGTTTCATTATAAAGCTTGGCATTCACTGGGCATTTTAGTGCCTTTTAAATGCACACATGTACATGTGTTTACATTACACTCCAGTTTGAACATAAGTTACATTCAAAAGAAGTTAAATGCCCAGAACAAAACTCTGAATCTTGGAGCTTAAACTTCTAAAGTGCCGTGGAATATAACTCATCATAACAAGGAAATTGAATGATCATCACAAGATTTCAAATTGGCTTTTCTCATAGTCCTCCTACATATTTCAATTAATGCTCAAATTTGCGCATTCTGCATAGTAATACAGGGTTGCAACTAGTATTTCAGGAGAACTTTCCCTGATTTTCCCTAATAGTTTCAGTGCAATCCTACTCTGTTTTCTTTGATTTCCCTTGATAATCTTATAACGCTTTGACCCTATATTTTTGCCATTCCAATTGTTGGTGGCATAAAAAATAGAGCTTTGTTTCATAAGGGCTGTAAAGAACAAAATGATATACAAAAGGGAAAAATTTGGCTACTGTCACATTTAACTTAGATGTGTAATTGAGTATAGGGAAAGTTATTGGTCTGAAATAACACAATGTGAAACTTAAAATTTCTATTATTTTCCCTGACTTTGTGAAAAATTTATCTATTTGCACTGATTTTCCCAGATTGAACATAACATTCCTTGATATTCCCTGAATTCCCTGATTTTGTGGCAACCCTATAATAGTAGAATATCTTAGCAATACTTGTTGAGCATGCAAAAACCGCAAGTGAGTTTAAACATATATGGCTCTATATAAAAAGGCTTTCTACTTGTTGACCAATAGAAATTAATAGAAACTGCCACTGCTTGTGATAACAAGCACTCAAAACCATTTCACTTGCTTCAATGTTCCAACAACTTCAATTACTCTCAACGATAGCTCTTTCGCTAAATTATCTAGACCCATCATTGCCCTCATAAAAAAAAGCTTTTTAAAATGTGGATATTGAGCATACCTGAGGGTACATACTCCATAGTTAAATGATAGAAGGTGTGTGCACAAAAACACACTAAAACAAGCTTAGGTGTCACAATTTAGTCATCCCAAATGCCACCTAAATAGATCTTCTCGTTAAATGCTATAATTCATATAAATTCACTTGATATAAATTGATTTGATGTGAAAAGGGTTTTGATATGATACAGCTAGTCACATTTTCATTGCTATTGTAAGCATTGAAAAAGCACTGATAATTCAACACAGTCAAGTCAAAACAAAACATACCCATTTAGACATTGCTACCACTCATGTAAGAAGAAAAGAAAAAACTAGCATTTCATTTTACGATACCTAAATTTGATAATTCTTCTGCAGCTTCATATTCTGTTGAGGTAAAAACAAAGAGTAGACATATTCTTTATAAGAGAAAAGTATATAAGTATTGACTGAAGGCAGGCAGAAGTACAAAATATTTGATAAAAATCTGGCTGGGCCTCAAAAGCAAGCTTGAGAAAGCAATTTTATGAGAGAAACTTTCACCAAACTGTAAACCAAAGGCAGAAAACATCTATCACTCATGTGTCTTTTTAAGCATACATAGTCCATTCTTTTCTCATCTCAGTTCCCTAATCTGGGATATTCAATATTACTGAAAATTCCAAAAACTCTAATTTAAAGAACATCTAAGAAACATTTATGGCTCAATTTGGCAATACATTAAGAATCTTCCAATCTGAAAGTCTCCTTCTTTGAAAAATATGTGCATTGGGGCTGGTATTGTCACATTTTTTTCTTATTGCAAATGGATAGCACAATCAACATTTTAACAATTGTTTCTTTAAAAACAATTTCCTTCAAACAAGATAAGTATATGACATTCATACATAAATTGTGAATGTCAACAACATCTGACTTAAAATTCTTCTAGCAGCAGCAACCAAACTAGACATCTTTTTATAGCATAATATGGACAAAAATGCAAAATGCTTGCTACTATACTATGGTCCAAAGACATACCATTATCACGAGAATCTTCAGCTGATATTTGAGAGAAATATTTAGTAACATCTTGCAATAGTTCTTTCACTCTCTGTGTTACTAAAACGCAAATGTATAGCACCACACATAAATATTCTAAAGAAACCATACAATGAAGACTGATTTTCATAGAATTACTTGTAAAAACATCTTAAGATGTTTAAATTTTGTGCCAGTTTAAAGTGTGGCACATTCAATTTTCATGCACTTGGATTTTGCGCATATTTAATGTTCACGCACACCATAGTGAAGGAAAACAAAGTAAGACATTTCATAAGCAGCTCTATGTACATTTTTCACATTTGTAACCTCTGCTCTATGATGAGATGCAGTAAGCTAGTGATGACACATAAAATATTAAACAAACAATGCCCTTAACAGTGGAAAAAATTGATTTACATGCAGATCTCAAGTCTCAAATTATCAAACCAGAAACTATCACAAACCAAATATTCCCTGACAACCAAATATTTTCACTAGTCACAAAATACTTCTGCTCTTCTCTCGACTCCCTTCTGCCTCTCTAGAATGGTCCTTTGTCCATGGCATGGAGTACTTTGACAAACCATACACTTCTGCTCGTTGAACAATGAAATTCCATAAAGGAATAATATGATCTGTCATTTGCAGAATGACTTATCAAATACAGCAAATATTCAGAGTGTGCTGATTGATCACTTGTAGAATGGCCGGTCAACTACAGCAAATACTCAGAGTTTGTAAATCTATCATTTGGAAGATGAGTAGCCAAATGCAGCTAACACTGGGAGACACCCAAAATATTTGCTTCAAACTAAGTATTTGCAGAGCATATAATCTTATGGCTGGCTATATTTCCAGAATATTTGCAACTCACTGTTACTTGGGAGGCAGCTTGTCCCTCTTGATACCCAAGAAACTGCCACTGGGCATATACATGAGCATACATACCATTATACAGTGCATGTAGTGTAATGGTAAATTTTTTTCACAGAAGAAAAAGCAACATGTGCAGAGGCATAAATAGCTCTAGGAGTCAGAGAAAAATCCACCAGTTAAATCTTCCCTTAGGATTGACACAAGATTCACTGGATGAAATTTACTGACTCTACCTGGACTATTCCCTAACTCTATGCTAAAATCAAATGATCATCCAAGGTCATTACTAAATACTAAATACTAAATACTAAATACTAAATACTAAATACTAAATACTAAATACTAAATACTAAAATTGTGATGGATGATTCTTTTTCAAACTTTATTGTATTGAATAGCATATTATATACTACAAATGTAAACCTCTCAATAATAAGGTGGTCTACAAATGGCTAGTTTAGTACAAAATGTCCTCAAATGTCATACTCATTGTGGACAGAGGAGTCAGATGAGGGGTTAAAAAGAGAGTAGGTCAGGTCAGGTCCATGGCTTATTGCGGCAGCAGAAGATGTAGTAGGTTCTGCGAATGGCAATGTTTGTGATTTTAGAGATGATATATTTTGGTGACAGCTTTCAAGCTTCAATTCATTGCACATGCCCATGAACTTTGTACAAGATTGATCATATATGCCTAAGCAGCTTAAAGATAAGTTTATGAATTTAACATCCTGCTAATACTTTCTGAGATTCTTCACAAGAGTGGAGTATTCTGCTTCTTTGCGCTCAGCGTTGCATTTAACATTGGTTTCAAAGCCAATAGTTAGTGCTAGAATGTGCAAAATTTTGACAGCAGTGTTCAAGAGAGGGTCCGGGTGTAAAGCATCTCCAGTGATTACGCTTGGAGATGGAAATGATGGAAGGTCTACGAACAGTGTAGCACACTTGACAGATTGCTATGAATTCCAAACCGAATTGTGGCGCCAAGTATACTGACCTTCCCCAAGATACACCTTGCATCCAGCAACAACATGTAGTGATGATTCTGGGAGCAAGCAGAAAGAGTAATCTGATGCTTGTGAAAGTTTCCTCAAGAGAAGGTTTTTGTGAGTTGCAAGTGTGTTGTTCATGTAGCATACAGTGAAATTAAAAATGTTTTTAGACAAATTACCTTGGACTGATGACCAGGTTGATGTTAGTCGTGGAAGAGAATTTTAAATACAGCAGAGAGAATAGCACCTTGAGAAGAAAGCTCGCGCAGGATCCTCTGGATATTGTCACTGCGGACAGCTTTCAAAACCTGTTTGGTGTTTTGATAAAT
Source organism: Cassiopea andromeda (assembly GCA_018155075.1). Lineage (NCBI taxonomy): Eukaryota > Metazoa > Cnidaria > Scyphozoa > Rhizostomeae > Cassiopeidae > Cassiopea > Cassiopea andromeda. The sequence continues at coordinate 371,924 of WIPJ01000110.1, forward strand.
GTTGTACTGTAAATTTGATCAACCATTAGAATTTTCCCATAGAGACTTAATGTTATCATTTGGAGATGATTTCAAGGTGTTACGTAGGACTACTTGACTTTGGAGACATTCTGCAGAAGGAAGTTGGATGTTAAGACCGAATTTAGACTTAGAGCGAGATGACTAATTGTAGCACTGATAGGAAGGTCTAGCCAAATGCGTACATATGAGATCAGGGTATTGTCAAGATTTTGAATCACCCATGTTTTTGAGGTATCTGCAACTGTGAAGTGCCGAGACAATCTAGAGATAACGTATTTTTGGTAAAGCAAAAGTTTGCGTTTTGGATGGATATTCAAGGAATCAATCTGCTGTAGAAGATCGGTAAGAGCAGCCTTAGCATCCAACTGGTGTTGCTTGTTGGACATTTCATAATCAAAGTATTGGCCAAGGTATCTGAATTATTCATCAATTTTAACAGCAGGAATACGTTGATTATTAATCAAGAGATTAGGAGTGAACTGCAAAGATTTGGTAGAGAACTTCTTTACTCCAAAGGTGGAGCATTTATCAACTCGGAAAATCATATTTGCCCATCGGAACCATCTCGTAAAACAGTTTAAAAGTAGCTGATTTTCCTTTTCATTAGTTGTGATAACAGCAGCGTCATCGGTGAATTGGCACCAATGAACTGGATTAAACATTGCACTGCACTCACTAACTGAAGAGAAGCTTAGTTGCTTGTAATTATCTGATTTAACAAGTTGGATAAAAGAGTTGAAACAAATATTGAACAGTAGAGGACTTAAACAGTCACCTTGCAGAACACTCCTTTTAACTGGAATAAAAGGAGTTGCAAAGTCTATAGATATGACAGAAGTATGAAAGTCTTGGTAACGGCTAACTATCAATTGCTGGATTTCCTCTGGAATGTAGTGATATTCCAAAATTCTTTGAATCAACTTATGATGTATCTCACCAAAAGCGTTCCTAAGGTCAAGAAGTGTAATTATAAGTGATCTTTGCTTGAAGCGAGCTTTGTTTATCATATAAGCCATTTGTGAAGTGTGCTCAAGAGTGCCAGATAATTTACTTGTATAGCCCTGTTGCATGACGTGCTCAATGTAATTATTTTGTTTACGAACATTGTACATGGTACCTCTAATGCATGCGGTAAGGACCTTTAATAGCAGTGACTGAAAGCTTAATGGGTCTAAAATTTGAGGGATCATCGGGAGATCCTTTCTTGTATACAAGAATGGTACATGCCCTTCTCCAGACAGCTGAAACCTTCTTGTTTATCCAAATATAGCGAATAATTTCATTTAGTTTTGAACATAGGTATGGGCATCGCTTATAGCAAATTATAGAGATTTTCTCAAGAGGACATGGGGAACCATACACCTTCATGCGATGGATGATGTGTGACTTGCTGCTATGAATGTGGGGTAAGATCGAAAGCTAATGCAGGTATATTTAAAGTAGGTATCCAGTCAGGTAAACTAAAGATTTCTCCGGGTGACATAGCAGAAAAATCATTTGTGAATAAGTCTGTGCACTGCTGCTTGGAAAATTAAAGACAAGGAGAGTTGTTACATTGAAAAGTAGTCTTTACATAGCCCCAAAAATTATTACAAATATATATCTCATCATTAAATTGTCTTTGTACCTCCTCGGCTTTGTTAATGTGTGTCCTATGAAGGTGAGAGACAAACTTTATTTCAGATACTGCAGTGTTAGAGAGTTTTAGTTATTTAACTTACGTCTAATTCCTTGACAGAGTAGCAATCATACCTGGCTTGCAAATCACTATGGTATTCATTTCTGACCAAGCCACAAGTACTTTTGAAATAGTTATAAATCTATGTATTCAAAGTTTCAACGACGGACTCAATGTTTTGAGAAGCAATTTCAGCACCTCCAAGGTGGGCTCTAAAATATTCGTTTACAATTTGCCCTTCATTATCGGACTTAGGAAGACGTATTCCAGATTTTATTTCTACGCTACCAGGATCAGTAGGTTGCTGTTCTACAATGTCTTTGTTTGAAGCTATCTCTTCTACTAATTCTTAATAAAGATTTCCAAGAAAGGCCTAAAATAACTCTACAGTGCTTCTGGTGTGTTTTGAGCCCTCTAATCCAGTTACAAACCTTGCCACAGCAGCACTTCACATTTCCTGAACTGCAGGTCGAATTCGCATTGTTTAGATCAGGATGTAATAATAATACTAAATATTAAAAATATGATGGATGAGACCTTTGAAAGTTAGCTATTTGTAACGTTCATTTGACTAGATTTTCAATACAGAAATTAATGATGATCTATGATGAACACCAAGAATAGCACAAAACTTCAGACTGCTTTAATTTCAAAAAACTTAAAAATCAACTTCAGAATTCAACAATTCAACAACTTTTCCTTGACTTTCTAATAGTAACCAATCACTGACATTTCCAGGTTTTCCTTAACTTTTGCAACCATTAGATAGTTTTCAAGGTTTTTATAGGTTTTGCGAGTTATGTATGAAATCTGTCCCTGGCCTTGTATTAGACATTAATAGCATATAAACTAATCTGCTGAATGGTCCCTATTATGTGTCCCTGTTACAATCAACTTCTCAAATCAAGGAAATAATAAGCATACCATGTAGAAACTTACTATCAATTGAAGGAACCTTTTCAAACACTTGAAAATAATCCTTGAGCCAAACCATGCTTGGGACTTCATCAATAAAATCATTCCACTGCTGCTTCCTTTTATCATATTCCTACAAATACACAACAAAAGGTAATGAAACAGCTGCATGAATTCAATTAGCATAATTCATCATCATTTCATTCATTTGCAAAGCAACATTTGGCTAGCTTGAAACATTAATGACAAACCTGGATTAAAATTTAAGTAAGCCCCCAAATATTTCCAACTCATACTTTCTGCTAACATTTCTTAATATTAAGTTCACACTCTTTGATAATAAGCAGTTTTCAGACAATCAAACACACTTCAACTTCTGGCCATGAACTAATTGGCATCTTTCCAGAACTTTCAAGATACTATAGGATATAGCCTATGGCTGCAATAATTTATGGTCTCAATTTGATGTTTGTCATGGTAAAATGTGATGTTATGGAACAGTCTGCTATAGATTTTTGCCAGCTATCACATTGTTCAATATTGCTGTGCACTGACATAAAATGGCAAGTAACTGGATTATAATACATTACCATTTTTGCTGCCATTACACTAGTTCCAACACCTCCTAGAACTAAATATCTCATCTTTGCAAAATGCCGCACTGCTTTGAGAAGCATTACCCCAAAATATCTCCTACTATGAAGTCCATTCAAAGTGCTTGTCTGTTGCAACGGACTCTGTAAGAAAGATCCTCTCAATACCAGCATTGTTTGTCTGGTCCCATCTGCTTTTGATACCATTAACCTCTGTGTTTCTAATCTGCTTTTAACTCTGACTTTTGGGTAAAAACATGCTCGACTCTTATTATTTACAGCACAATACCTGAAAAAATATATTTGCAAACAATGTGAGCAAAAACTGAACAAGAAGTCAATATTCAAGTAAAATTAATAACCATTGCTATTGCATTAACTAACATAGCTGCAGTATATATGGCCTTCCACTTACAGTCCATGCCCAGAGACAGGGGCAGATCCAGACTCTCGCAAATCACTTGCAAAAGTCACTCAACTTTCTGAGTGATAAAGCCAAAATGGAGCAAAATGTAGAACAGTTCATGTTATAATGATTGAGTTCTCACTATGTGCCAGAGGCAGTGACGCTTTAAAACCCTCTCCAAGACCCCCATGGTTCATTAAAAAAGATTTCATAACAATAGGCCAATGTTTCCAGTTAGCATGTGGATAATATTTGTAGGCTTAGGCTTTTTGCAAGTTTACCTTCGAGGCAGTCAAGTTGTCGGTCTGTGGTCGATTGATGCTTCTGCTGTGGCCGTAAGTCAGTCAATGCAATGAATGGTTTGTATTTGCTTCAAAGTTGTTGTCATCAGTAAGGAAAAACTTCTCAGGTCGATTGCACGTAGGATTTTTAAGACCTACTTGCACTTACTTGCAATGGCTTTGACTGACTAAAGGCCATGACAGAAACATCAAGCTACCACAGAACTACTGCCCCACTGCTTCCAAGATAAAAGCTCAAGAAGCCGTTTGCAGTACATACATTCAAATTGAAGTTTTAATTGATGTAAATTCAGTTCTAACAATGTTAAAAAATATTTTAAGAAGGAAACTGCATGAAATCGAATCTAATGACACTAGAATATGATTTCCAAGCCCATATCCATACGGGGATGACATAAATGAATTCAATCTCGCATCAAAGTTTTGTACCATCAAAGAAGCTTTCCACCCACCCTGGACATAGGAATGCCCTTAGAAGGTATTTATTTTAAGTTACGAAATGAGAATTACTAGACTAAGTAATAATTCATTACATTGTGTATCAGGTACTCGTCACCTAAGTTATTCAGCGTACTTCAAATGGGTTTTCCTACAATTTTAATGTTGCTAAATGTATATCATATAATGATCAGGGCTGTGCAGATGGAGGGCATGCTGGGGGCATTGCACCCCCCCCCCTAAATATTGTCAAACTTGTAAGAAAGTTAGTCAAAAGTCAGCCATGCTGCGAGAGAGTTGGCCACAGTATTTTCTGTGACCATTTCTTAGTAACAATAGTTAGTCAATTGTTCAAAACACCCCCCAACAGGTGTCTCAGCACATCACTGATAATGATGATGACTGTGGGATAGGACAATTGTTTATTTTTGTCTGCAAACGCCCCAAAATTGAAAGTGTCAGAATTTTACACTTGTGTCCCGTTGGTCTGTTTGTTGTTAAAGCGTCAAGAACAAAAAGGGCATGGAAACTCAAAACTTCCTAAACCACGCCCTTTTGGATATTTTGTGACAGTCAGATTCATCTCTGGATCCAGCCCTGCCCAGAAACACATATATGTCCAAACAAGTGCAGAATCCCCAGCGCAAGCAAAACATCACCTGTGCCAACATCACTAGCAACCGTACAATCGCATATGCCAAATATCAACTTTGTTGTCACAAGTGTAACACTAGTGACTCTCACCTTTCCTTTCAGAACTCTGCATTATCCCGTTCTATTTTAAATGAGGCATTTGACATTCTTCAGCAACAAGAACTTCATTATTTTGGATGCACAAATATTGGATCACAAGTGCAATTCCAAATAAGAGCAATCACTCATGCAGACAAAGGCACATGCGTGAATTAATACTCTTGCTTCAAGTTCCTCTGGGCATGGACTGATTTTGTAACTAAATGCAATAGTGATCTATGGTGAGCAGCATAAAATCCTAGGAGTACAGTGTGCAAAATCACAAAATATACACTTCAAGTGTTGAATTTGAAGTTTGACCATCTGGCCTCATGTTCTCTTTCTACAGCGTACCATAAACATTTTGGATTGTTGCTGCATGGGGTTTACTTGAGGGGATGGCTTATTTTAGGGGGCCTCAAAAAATTTTTCTGGTAGTTGGTCAGATCAGTAAGCTACTTTTTGATGCTATAAATGCAATCAATAAGGTGTGTTCTAAAGGACATATGACTTTATGTCAATTAGTGGTTGCTTTTTCTTTTTTAACTCTATGAAGCACTAATAAAGTCCCAACTATCTACCTACAGTAACATGCTTGGGTGGGGGAATTTTGAGAGGGCTTATTAACAATTTATAGTTCTAAGGTGGTGGCTCATTGTCTTGGGTATGACACTAAACTGCATCTAGTGGTGAGAACCTGTTTTTAAATAGGGCTTTGGGGAATGTGGAGCTACCCCTTGTCACCACTGCTACCAGGTCCACTCTGACCCGGAGTGGAAGCACCTGTCTAGGGCTCATGCTGCCTTGCAGGGTGTGGCCACTAAAAATATGTGCCAGCTCAAGAATAATGACTGACCTAAATGAAATGGCACCCAGTCCCCAGCAGACCGTAAGTGGGCAGTGAGTGCTAAGAAATACTGGATTCAAAACAAAATTCACTAGAAAGAGGAGATTTTTGGGTGGAGTTGGTAAATGTTTGATTAATAGTGGGGAGAAGCAGAGAAGTGATGGAGATGCTGGCAAAAAGGAAGGTGGATAATTGTTGTGTGCAGGAAGTTTAGTGCAAGGGAGAGGGATGCAAAACGTTTGGTTGCGGAGAGGAACGGCACAAATTCTGGTAGTTGGGAGAATGGAAAAAAGCAGGAGGTGTAGGAATATTGGTATGGGAATATCTGATGTAGTACATGATACAAACAGAGAGGATAAGTGCAAGATTAGTTACGATGAGGTTTGCTATTGGAAAAAGTGGTAAATATATTATCAGCATATGCTCCCCATGTAGGTAGATGAGGAGTGAAAAAAATAGTGTAACAGTGCCAATCATAAAAAAGGAAAAGGCAATGCCTTGGACTGTGGAAAGTGTAGAGTGGTGGTTCTCAACAGGGGTGGTAGAAACCCTAGGGGGCATTATTCAGATCTAAGGGGCATTTGGGGAGCTTAGAGTCACATCATAACGTCAATGCACTATGTTGGTTGTTATATATTCTTCCATTGAAATTTGTGCATATTATTATATCTGGAACAAAGCAATTAAAAGTCTGTAAATTGTTACATGAGCAAACTCTCAGTTATCATGTATATCCTCAACTCTGGAAGTGAGCAGAAATTTTATACATGAATTTCTGACATCATAGAAGGGCTTCTTGAACATAGAAATTCTGGAGGAAAATGCCCTCTACTCCTCAACATTGCCTTCGTAGTAGATGGACTTTGCCCCCACAAACAAATTGGTGGGTTTTGCCCTCAAAAAAGGTTGGGAACAACTGGTATAGAGTAATAAGGCAATTGGGACATGGAAGGAAGCTATTTGAAAAGGGATTGGAGGAGAGACTAACAAAATTGATAAAGGTGGATGATACAGTGGATTTGGCTCAGGAAGATCAACAATAGATGCAATTTTCATAATGCGACAAATACAGGGGAAGTTTAGTGAAAGAAAGAAATTATTTCATATCTTTGTTGACTTGGAAAAGGAATTTGACAGGGCACCAAGGAGAGCTATTAGTTGGGTACTAAGGAGGCAAAACATACCAGAAAAGCTTGTGGCTGCAGTCATGTCTCATTGTGTGGATTCAAGATTAAGGCTGAAAAAATGGTGGGAGCATCACAGGACTTTGATAAAAGAATGGGAGTACACCATGGATCTGCCCTTAGTGCACTAATTTCTATCACAGTAAAGGAGGAGGCTACTAAAATGGCACAAGGAGATGGCCCATGGGAGCTACTTTATGCTGATGATTTGGTGCTGACATCAAAATCAAAAGAAGTGACTGACAAGTTCAACAGATGGAAGAATGAAATGGAACAATGGGGACTGAAAATATATATGGACAAGACAAAGATAATGGTGGCTGGGAAAAAAGCAAAGGAGAGAATTCAATCAGGAAGATGATTGTGTGGATCCTGTGGAAAAGGAGTGGGAGCACATTTGGTGTTGTTGTTAGAATCTTTTGTTTTTATAAGCGCAAGAAGAATATATGCCACATATTGATATAGAATTTATCATGAACATAACAGAACGCATGTAACTTCACATCACAACTCTAACGAACTAACTATTTGAAAAAAGTAAGGTGGGATAAGTCATGTGACTAACTGCGTTACATGCCATTATTTTCGAACATTAATTCAACACTCCCAATCGAAAATAATATAATTCATTAATCAACATGAAAATTCATGAAATCAACAGTCCATAAAGTCAATAACATTCAAATGTTCAAATAAAATTTGATACTCCCATCAAGTCCTTGAATCTTTGAAACTTTATCTTTCCCAACGCTTTTGTCATAGCATCTGCAATCATGTGTTCAGTTGCGCAGTACTTCAAAGTAATTGCTGAGTCTTTTCTCTTTTCTCTGATAAAACGATACTTGATATCGAAATGTTTTGTGCGTGAATGAAATTTCGGATTTTTGCACAATGCAATTGCACTTTGATTATCTTCATTAATACTAGTTGGTTGCTTTTGAACAAATCCTAAATCACTCAGCAGCGAACGCAACCATATTGCTTCTTGTAGTGCTAAGTTTGCTGCTATATATTCAGCTTCCGTTGAAGATAGGGCTATGATAGGTTGCTTTTTACTTGCCCAGCTAATTATTCCTCCACAAATAAAAAATGAATACCCTGATTGTGATTTCCTTCCGTTTGGATTGCTTCCCCAGTCAGCATCAACATAGCCTTCAAGCTGAATGCTCTTTTCTTTCTGACCATCATATAGTATTCTATGATTTAATGTTCCTTGTATATAACGTAAGACTCTCTTAACAGCTATCCAATGTTCTTTGCTTGGGTTTGATGCAAATTGATTGACTGATCCTAGAGCTTGAGCTAGATCAGGACGAGTAGCTGTTACTGCATATGTAATGCTTCTAATTATAGCTTGATATCTCGTTTTATCCACTGGTTCACCATACTTTGGCATCATAACTTGATTTTGCTCGTGAGGAGTTGAAATAGATTTACAGTTGCTCATTCCATATTTTATCAACAGACTGTTCAAGTACTTTGTTTGATGCAAAAACATCTGCTTTTGCTCTCGATTTCTTTGAATTTGAATCCCTAAACAATAATGTGCTTCTCCAAGATCTTTAGTATTGAAGCACTCTTGCAACAAATTCTTTTCATCTTGTAGCATCGCTATGCAGTTGCTTGCAATCAGTATATCATCAACGTAAACAGCTATACACATATACTGTCCTCCCACTCGCTTCATGTATATGCACGAATCTGCTGTACATTGTTTGTACTTAGATTCTTTTAAGAAGTTATCCAATGTATCATACCAGCAACGAGAAGCTTGTTTTAATCCATATATACTTTTGTTCAGTTTACACACCATGTTTTCTTTTCCTTCTTGTATATAACCTTCTGGTTGAGACATATAGATATTTTCTTTCATTTTTCCATTGAGAAATGCGGTGGAGACATCCATCTGATGTAGCTCGAGATCTAATTGATTGACAATTGCCAGAAGTGTTCGTATAGACGTATATCTCACGACTGGCGAGAAAGTTTCTTCGAAATCAATCCCAGCTTTCTGTGTAAAACCTTTAGCCACTAAACGTGCTTTATACCGCTCTATGGATCCGTCTGCATTATATTTCACTTTGAAAACCCACTTTGAATCAACAATATTTTGTCCTATCGGTGGCTCTACAAGTTCCCATGTATTATAATCAACAAGAGATTTGTACTCTATATCTAATGCCTCTTTCCACTTTGATTTATCAGGTGACTCTAGTGCCTCTTTCACTGTTCTAGGCTCTCCCATCACGTCATCCACACAGCTATACAATGCTTCATCAACTTCCCACAAATTTCCTGTAAGGAAGTCATTTCTTTCATGTGCCTTGTTATTCCTTGTTGAGCGACGAGGTATTTCTCTTTGCTCCTCATTATCTTGATTGATAACTACTTCTTGATCATCAGTTTCATTTAAAATTGTAGTAGAAGGCAAAACAATGTCAGATTGCGAATTTCCTTTGAGAGATTGTGAAAAACTGATACGTCCATCAAAGTCCTCTTCAAAAACTATAACATCTCTTGACATGTGTATACGTTTGGCTTTTGGATCCCATAAACGATACCCTTTACTATTTATAGAATATCCAATGAAAATGCATTTCACTGATTTAACATCCCACTTTCTTCTCTGCTCTCTTGAAATGTGCATATAAGCTGTACATCCAAAGACTTTGAAGTTAGAAACATTCGGCTTTTTTTCCATAACAACACTCGTGTGGAGTCATATGTTGAACAGCTGTCGTTGGACTTCGGTTTCTACTGATTACAGCTGTTAAAACTGCTTCTGCCCAATATATGTCAGACAATCAAGCACCATGAATCATCGATCTTGCCATTTCTTGTATGGTTCTATTCATACGCTCAGATACACCATTTTGTTCTGGTGTTCTTGGCACACAAAATTGTCTCTGGATCCCTTTACTCTTCACGTATTCATCAAAAACTCTTGAAGTATACTCTCCTCCATTATCACACCTCAAGGTTTTTATTCTTTTGCCTGTCACATTGGTGGCCATTGCCTCAAACTCCTTAAATTTATTGAGGACTTCACTTTTATTTGTCATGAAATAAACTGCTGTGAATCTGGAAAAATCATCTATAAATGTGACAAAACATGTATTTCCACCTAGACTCTCGTTCTTCATAAGTCCACAAACATTAGGGTGGATTATTTCTAGCAGTTCTGTTGCTCTTGTTGCTTCTTCCTTTGGAAAAGAATTTCGATTTTGCTTTCCCATTAAACAGGCATTACAAGGTGCCTTACTTCCTTCATCTTTCTTGAAAGACATTCCTTTCACTAATTCGTTATTCTGAAGACTTCTTAAGCTGTTATGATTCAAATGGCAAATGTCCTCTGTCTGTTGATCTGCAATCTTGGCTTCATGTGTATGTTGTACTTCAGCATCAAGATTAAATAATTTTCCTTGCAATTTTCCAGAACCAATTTCAATTCCAGAAGAATTCAAAATTGAGCATTTTCCCTTTTCAAATGATACAGTGTTACCTCTTTTTGTAACAGCACTTACAGATAATAAATTCTTTCCCAAGGCAGGCACATACAATACATCAACTAATTCAGCTGGTTTGTACACACCATTAGCTTTTACTTCAATCCATATGTTTCCTTTTCCATAAGCTTTAATTTCATAATTATTTCCCATTCTAACTAATTCTGGTGAAGCAAATTCTTGGTAATGTACCATTGCAACTTTGCTGTTAGTCATGTGCTGCGAAGCACCAGAATCTATGTACCACTGAGAAGCACTACCAGCATTCGATGACATTAGAAACGACACACGTCCCTTTTCATCATCACCTTCTGTGCATGCTGATGTGTTTGCGTGTTCTCTTTGCCTTTGGAATTTATTATTTGTCTTTGGTTTACGACAGTCTCCCGCAAAATACCCTTGCAAACCACAGTTATAACACTTGCCCTTTTTCTTTGTACCAGTCTTACTCACATAGCTTTTACTTTCAGGGTGCTCCTTTGTTTTACCTTTAAATGACACCATAGCTTTCTCTGTTGTATCACTTACACCAGTATCGCCCTTCCGCTTTTGCTCCTCGTGCAATAACCTTGCGACTAAAAACTCCATTGTAAGGTCTTCCGCTCTGGATTCCAAAGCAATAATCAGATCGCTATATGAATCTGGGAGACTACACAACAATGTAGCAACTTCGTCATCTTCTGTGACTGCTGCTCCCACTGATTCCAACTGCCCTGCTAGCGATTTCATCCTATTTATATGCTCAAGCATTGCATCGCTCTCTGCCATAGTTGCAGTAAAATATTTCTTTCGTAGAAATAGCTTATTTGCTAAAGACTTAACTTGATAGTGATTTTCAAGCTTATCCCAAGCTTCTTTGGCTGTCTTTGCTGAGCGAACTAGCGATAATTGTTCGTCCCCGAGGGATAAACAAATTGTGGCAAACGCTTTCCTAGCACGTTTACGAAATTGTATTACGGCCTGTACAATCCCTTCTCTTTTACGTTCTACTGCCTCACCACTTACAATTCCCCACAATTCTCGTTCTTCCAACACCATCTGCATTTTAAATTTCCAGAGATGAAAATTCTCTCCCATAAATTTATCGATGCGTAGGGATGCTCCATCCTCAGCCGCTATAGCCATTGTGAAATCAATGTGAAACCTGTAGCACGAACTTATTTTATGTATTCTCCTTTCCTGGGCCCATAACCTGTTAGAATCTTTTGTTTTTATAAGCGCAAGAAGAATATATACCACATATTGATATAGAATTTATCATGAACATAACAGAACGCATGCAACTTCACATCACAACTCTAACGAACTAACTATTTGAAAAAAGTAAGATGGGATAAGTCATGTGACTAACTGCGTCACATGCCATTATTTTCGAACATAAATTCAACAGTTGTGTACTGTCTGTAAAATGTGGTGTCACCAATTTGCTCAGAATTGAGGAATCCCAGGGAGTGCAGGACTTTGTGTCCAAGATGTGAGCAAGAGGAAGAGAATGGTAGTGACAGAGGGGAAGAGGAACATATTGAAATAGCAGTAAATGATTGTGTGCTGGAAGAGTTATAACAGTTCTGCTACTTAGGGGATATATTGAACTGTGAGGCATGTGTAGAAACGTCAGTAAGAGCGAGAGTAACAGCTGCATGGGGAAGATGGTGAAAGGTTTTCAGCTCAGTGGTAAACCATAGCATAGACCTGAAGACCATATGAAGGGTTTATAAAGCTTAAGTGAGATCTTCTCTTCTTTATGGAAGAGAAATATGGGTACTGAAAGACAGACAGATGGATGTCCTACAAAGATGTGACCACAAAATATTGAGATACAAGGCAGGTGTGAAGTGGTAGGATGGGATGTCTAGTATTGAGGTGTGGGATATGTGTGGAGTGGAGAACCTCTCTGTTAAAGTGAGCTTACAAGACTGAGATGGTTTGGACACATAAGAAGGGCAGAAGGCTGTTTGTTGAATGAAGTGGAGCAAGTAAGAATTGGAGACTGACGGTCAGTGGGAAGGTCCAAGAAAAAGTGGAGAGTTTGTCTGACAGAGGATCTGAACACCTTGGGAATAAAGGAACACATGGCACAAGATCACCAGTTGTGGAAGGAAGTGATTAACCATCCAACCCCAAATCATTGACATGAAATTATGATGATAATGATGATGGTAGGGTGAGGCTCATTTAAGGGGGGCACTTTTTTGAGGTGGGGACCAATTTAAGGAATCATGGTAATTCAAATCTTATATTGATTGGGAGACAATCTACTGAGGCTGTTGCACATCTTTTATCTTACAAAAAAGGGGCAAAAATTAGGCACTGTATAACATGTTTACTTAATTTTTTTTCTCCCTATATTCTCCCATGCAGGTTCTAGGAGACTTTGGTTTTCTATTAAGTACAAGAGCTTGGAATAATAGCCACAAGCCATGTCAAATGAAGATAGAATAGGAAAGAGACATTCCAGGAAAGAAAGAACCTATATAAGTTTAGCAATTTCATCAATTTCATTTTCTAGTAAAGAACTTGAAAATCCTGTTAAACACATGAGTGGTATGATCAAGAATGTAAGAAGCTGGCTCCTAAGCAAACAGTGATAGTAAGATGGACTCAGGTGATTATGCAATTTGCAAATGCATGGTGAAGTTTACCCTGGTCTTGCTACCATATTCATCGAAAAGGAAATGGGATTCAAGCCATGGTAATGGAAAAATATGCTGATGTATGGCAATGGCCAAAGTCCAAAGATAAAATTGGCTACTTGGAAAAGGACATAATACAAAAAATGAGATTCCAGTACCAATTAAAAACAGGGGAACTTTCAAAGTAAGGAGCTGCAGAAAAAATAAGTAAATCGAGGACTCAAAATAAAAAGTTCCTGCGAACACTGAACATTTACTTAACGACAATTAAAAGAGGCTTTTTCATTATGTACTCTATCTTAGGCATGGTTTTGTTATTTCAGCACTAATAAAGGCTCAACTTCTTAGACTTTCCACAAAAATTGAAAATATATCTTGAGCAGGGCTTGAAATAATGGGCGGCCAGCAGTCAAATGCCACCAAAAGCAGTGCTTTGACTGCCAACATTTAGCTCATAGCAGTACAGATGTGCTAACTTATCTGCTGATTCACCAGACTTACAAAAAACAAACTACATTCCACAAAACCAGGCACAACTCCCACTTTACTGTTTCACAGTCTCTTCATGTCCGGCTGACAACTTCCTCTTGTCAAAAAATGCCTTTTAACAAAGGCTAAGATGACCCAGCTGTTCTCAAATCTCTGCGAGGGAATACAATTTTAAATTATGTAATCCCATTGTTTTACAGACTAAACTTCATTTACAGAATGAAATACAGGTTGCGTGGTGATGAAGTGAAATGATGATCAAGGAATTGTGCAAGCAAAAACTGAGAGAGGCTATCAATATTCCAAGTGGTTTTTGAAAAATCCTGTTGCTAGATGTGACCACCCATAAGTTCCTGCTGAACCCACATCTTCAACTGGCTGGTCACCCTAACCACTAAAGTCAGTGCTTATGTCGAGCACTTTTGTGTTTGCAGTTTTTTATGCCTACCCCTTACAGACTCAAAGACAAGGTTGTATGTGTGCTTGTTAGGGCATTCCATTGTATTTCACTGTTTGAGTTAATAAATTACGGCCTTCATGATATAATTCTGTTTTGTATCATATTAGACTTCAGTGATTACTCCACAAAATGAAAGCTGACAAAAATTTGCTAAGTGAGTGTTCATAAGGTATCTGCTATATGGGAGTAAAAAATTTTTCAAAAAGTTACTAAAATACTACATGTCTTATCCTAGATCCCAATTTCGTTTTTTGTTACCCAATAGCAAACTCAGGATGCTTTTTATAATCCCATAAAAGATGGCAACTTTCTTATGCCATTATCATTTGATGCAGTAATGGCATCATTTCTATTACTATCTGCCAGCATGGATGCTAAGTGGACTTGTATAAAATCGACCTCTCTTTTTCTTCATCTGCAATACATGCTTCAATGCGTGCTGAATGACACATTTATCCAAAACATAAACTGTAAACTACTTTAGTTTTCCTGCTCTAATTGGTGCCTGACAAGCACATCAGGGACACTAGAATAACAGTGGGGCAAGAGGGGCCAATAGAAACAAAAGTACACCAACAACCATGGGCAAGAATGTGCATAAAGATTCTGAGGGCTCCCAAAGCACCTCTCTCAGAAATTTGGCCCCATCTCTTAGCAGGGGCTGCATTTCTCTCAGTCATATAAATAATTCTAATTCTCTTTTCCTATCAGTTATTGCTTATTATACTAGTTTATTTGATTCCTGATTATTGTGCTAACATCATACTTAGGTTCAAAAAAGTTACTTTTGCTCCCACTACTCCACTAAATGAAAAGCAGGATGGGTGCTTCCTCCCCTGTGCCACCTCTCTTCAGCATCCCTGACCATACTCTGCATAACTCTTGCCATCACTTTACATTCTTGGTTTCCTATTTCTGCTTTCCTTTTTTCTTTGCACAAAAGCAAATCACAGAGAATAATCTTTGCTGCATTTCCACCATCTTGCTATAATGAAGTGCTGAGCTTTGGCTTGGAAAGATTGCAGCTCAGAACAGCTGTGCAATATCTTTGAACATAAACCCAAATCCTACCATCTTAGAATAAAAGATCTCATCCAGCTACTAAGTATGACAACAGTGAGTTACAGATTAAATTCACTGAAACTTAGAGGAAGCGCGATATGGAACACATTCCCTGACATGAGAAAATCTGTTAAAAAACGACAGACAATATAAACACAATTAAAGATTGGACGGGATTCACGTGCTACTGCATAATATGTAGATGACTATTGTAAATAGGAAGATCAGCTGCCCTATATTAGTTTTCCTAACTATTTCGTTTGCAGCCAACACTAAATAAATGTATTATTATTACTATCATTATTCTACAATATGCCTCGCTCAGCACTACCAACCTTTCGTCAAATGTACAAAAAATTATGCCCAAACATATCTTCAACTTCACATAGAAATATTTGTCAAACACTCTTGCAACTCGGAAAAACTGTTCCAAATGGTGCATCACACAGGCATTGGTATGCTCTTTCTGCCCTCAGTCTGAGATGTTGCAGCATATTGTTTCAAGTTGTAAATCCAATCTTAAACAAGGCAAGTACACTTGAAGGCATGACTCAGATGTTAACTTTATTGCAAACACATTGTCTAGCCTTTAGTTTTGTTTGATGTACACTGATCTTCCTGAATTTCTGCCTCTGTCTCCTATCGCACGTGAATATATATATATATATATATATATATATATATATATATATATATATATATATATATATATATATATATAATATATATATATATATATATATACATATACATATATATTTGATATGAATCAAATATAAAAATCAACAGTGGTCAAAAACTATTAAGTACAATCCCTTTCAGCAAGAGCTACAATCACATTATCAACAAACTAAGTTCATCAACTTATTTCTAGTGGTGCTTGGTGAGGTAGGACCTTCTTCAGAATCTTTTATTGATCTTCTTAACTGTCTTGAGTTCAATAAAACTTTACAAAGACCTATTTTATTGAAAATCATAAATATAACTATCAGGTGCATATATTTTATATTTTGTCGCCAAAATAAACCTTAGACTGACCCGACATTGCTTCCCTTCTGAAATTTTACTTCTATATCTATTCTTTTGTTTTTTTATTATTGTTTTAGCTTTTTTTTCTTTTCTTGGCTTTACTATGTTGAGATCTGTTAGTAATTTTTACAACTGTGTATTTTCATTGAGTTAATAGGACTAGAGCGCTGACTGTATACAACACAGTGGCCTGGCATGCAAATCCATAATGACGCCCTAGTAAGGCAGAAAGTTAGTGTACACTAGACGCACAAAGGAAATAAATCATGTTTCCGCTGCTCATGTCACGGATACTATAATACATTATGGCTTTGGAGAGAGACTCAGAGCTTTTCATGCTTTTTTGGAGAAACTTTTCGGTTTATTAGCCGTGGACTTAACCGTGGTAGCTAAACTATCGAACATTGTTGCTGCATTGCTGTGGATACCTTACTAAGTTTCCTCAAATGCTGAAGGTATTTACGCTCTATACTTAAAACAAACAGCAATGAGGGTTACAGAGTATGGCTAAGATTCATTTTGTAGCAAATGGTTTTCAAATTAAAGAGCTTTTCAAAGTAGTAGCTACCTGTGCGGTCTCAGGAATGAGTTTAAGGCCTGCAAGAGCTTAAAGTGTCTGTTATATTTATCGGACTATGTGCGATAGAAATAATAAAAAACGTTAAGATATCTTCTGTCAATATTGTATATTATACAATAGAATTTGATTTGTGAGTATCAGTCTCCTTGAAGGTGTACTTTGTCTTATAAAGTGGTCAGTGTAAAATCTGCCGAGCCTGTGAGAAATGATTGTTAATACAATTCTGCAACACACTCTATCAATATTGTTACATGGCCATCTCGTAGGCTTGAAACAAGAATATGGTTTTCAATGGAGCGTTGCGCCAGTAAAAGAATGAAGATTCCTTTTTTCAAAGCGAGCTTTCACTAGAATTTGAATAGTAATGCAGAAGCTTAAATAATGCGATGTCTATCAACAGGCTAATAGAGTGATGCAACAGATTATGAACATCAAAGTTTTTTTGTGAATGTGAGATCAAGCCATTTGTGCACAACAGATCATCACTCTTCAAGATGGTATTTGAATCCAAAATAGCTTTCAAGTTATCATTAACACCAAATGAGGAATTCTGAGGAGAATGGATATTCTCTATAATGCAGTCTGCATTGTTTTAATACCTCTATGCTCTTATTGTGGGGCATTGCTCTAAAAATGCACTTAAGCTGCCAAGGATTGGGAGTAGTATTTTAACTATTATAGTAGCAGCAGCTTGGAGAAAAAGGAGAGATATCAGTAGTTTGTTGGTCAACAAATGCATCCCATTAAAGAATAGGGCAAGGATTTATTGTGCTTGTATGAGACCGATGATGTTGTATGGAGCAACAACAAAAGCCATAGAGAAGAAGATATTTAGTTGTGACCAACGGATGCTGAGACATATCTATGTAAATATGTATGTAAAAGCATACTCAAAAGCAGACTTACTTCTGGACAATAACCTTTTTGTGATAGCAAAATTATAGTGAGATGTATAATTGTAAATAGTTATAACTTGATATTATATTGAAGTTGCAAAAAAATTATTAAAGAGGTTCAACCATAATCTCATCAAAGAGGTTCTTATCCATCACCATGTACCATCTACTATACAAAAATTGATATCTAGTCTTTATGACAACTTTCAGACTTCCATTATTACTAATATCTTTTCTACCCCTGCTATCTCCTTAAACCAGGTCATCCTTCAAGGGGATTACCTCAGCCCTCGTCTTTTCAACACGTGTTTCAATACATTTATTCAATTCATTAAGCAAGAGAGATACAAACAACTCAGCTTCTCTTCTCATAATGCTACCGACTGTCTCTTTTATCCTGTCCATTGGTTCCAATTTGCAGATGATGCAGCAGTGGTAACAACTAACGACCAAGAAAATCAACTCCTTTTAAACTGTTTTATCAAGTGTTGCCAATGAGTTAACAGGGTTATCAGGGTTGATAAATGCGTCACCTTAGGAATCAACACCTTTCCTCCAGATCTCTGCCATTTCAACCAAAACTCTTTATCAACAGTGAACTCTTGCCAATTGTCAACACAGGCAGATCATTCAAATATCTCGGATGGTAATTTAATTTTGACATGCACAATGACAAACATAAAGTACACCTTAAATCATCTCTTCTTGACATGATGAAACTCATTGACTCATTACACATCCTCTAACAATGCTACATCCTTTCTAAGCTTTCCTGGTGGTAAGATTTGTCAGGCAATGGTTAGATCTTCCAATCAGCACCATCCTTAGCAGAATTAGTCTTCTTCGTAACACATTTGGCTTAAATCGCCTTCTTCCTTCTGTCAAATTTCAGTAGTGTTGGACTGTCCTACGTCTCATGGTGCAATTAAATCTCTGTGGAGAAGCACCAGTTTCAGTATGAACATACAATATGATACATACAGAAATACCAAGCAAGTTTTAAAAGCTCTACACAAGAATCATACTGAAAAGCTCAGTTCTACCTGAACCTCACAAGGTTTCATCATTACTTTTATTTTCAATCACTCTTTGAAAGCTGTTGATTCTCTTTGGTCTTCCGCTCAAAGAAAACAACCCAAAAATATTTTTACTTTGACTGTCAGGAATCTTAATAAAATACTCACAACTCGAAAAAATCTCACACTTTGGAATCTCTTCAACACCTCTGACTGTTCGATTTGTTTATAGCCTGCTTTCCATCTCCATGTTGTGGCAGGCTGTAAAACTTATCTCAATGAGAGCCACTTCACATGGAAACATGACTCTGGGCTGAACTTCTTAGCCTTACCATTGCAATGTTTGAATCACTGTACTGTCTATGTTGACCTCCCACAATACCTAGGTCCTGACATGCTCATTTCAATGTCCAATACTCGTTATGTTGTAGAACTGAGTGTGGGCTTTGAAACAAATCTAAATAACAATGCTAGTAGAAAGTTTGAAAAATATTGCTACCTTCTGCATGATCTAAAATCAAAATACCACCACATCAAAGTTGTTAACTTGCCTATAAGTTTTCTTGTATCTTTGGGCAGTCCTGCAATTCTTTCATTCAGATGTGCATCACCCTATCTATTAACATGGGTCAGACTAACTATATTATCACTAAATTAACTATAATAATTTGGACAACTTATTACATCTTCTGCATGAGCAACAAACCTTGGACCAACCCCGACCTTCTATCATACTAACAGTTTCTCTTTGCAGTTTTAGCTCTTTATGTTACAATTATGTATTTTTTACTTAATAGAAATATCTCCACTTAATCCAGCCATATCCAAATTACCTTGCATTAGAGACAGTGGCAGCTCACACTAAGAGTAAATTGGTAAAAGTAAGTTACAAATTGGGCATGGTCAGCGCTTGAACACACTCAGATTATCATGTCCTCCTGCTTGAAAACACACAGTGAACTTAATGAGATTAATGGTGTTGGCTTACATTCTGATAGCCATAACTCATGTGTGCAATGGAATGTGAAGGCCACTGGCCCTACCTATTGGCCATTGTTGCTTTTGCATTGCTAGAAACGCAGTTCTAGCACCAAGAACAGTTTTAGAAGCCAAATGAGATACTACCTCAAAATAACTGCTTTACAACCTAAATATCACATTGTACTCATGTTGCTTTTCAATCCAAGATATTACTCATGTTTTAGAAGACCTTGACCCGATAAACGCAAAATTACTGTAAGATATTCCCACATCGATTACCACTTTCTACAACCTTTTCCATCTTTGCACTATCTATCTGAACTATTTGCCAAATCTAGGAAGTCCAGCTTTTGGAAAGAAATAAAATGCATTTGCTGAAACTCACTAAATAGCGAGAGTGTGCTTCGATTCTGAAGAATATACCCAGTTAAAAATATTAGGCAAAATACAGCCGCTGGTTGCTATTCATAAGAAGCGGGGTATTAGAAATGCAAAACTAGTACCACTGCGCTATGTACCTATTGTTCAGCAGAGAGCTACATGACATCAGTTGTTCATAAAAAACAATGGATTATTGGAATGAAGTACTAAAATCCGTCCTGGGTAAGACTATAAACTGCATCCGTTGACAAAGGCCCACTTGAGGAACAATGGAGTTACCTCTCAACTGTCACTATTCCCAGGTCACCCATGGGCAAGGTGTAGCACCTGTAAGCCTCCCTAGCTCAGGGTCATGATCATGGGTAGACAGGACTCAACAGCATTGCAAGGCAATCTGTTTAGGAGAAGGAAACTCCAAGACAAAACCAGGACTGTCCTAAGGCAGATGATTACCTAATGGTGACAATGACATTCTCCATGGAAAGGAATTGGGGACCCTACCACATACTCACTCCAAGACTGTCACAACATGAATAAACAATTAACTAGAAACTGCAACAGCATGAACAGAGGTAGTGTGATTACACCTACAGCTGCACTCAGTAAAGATGCTCTGATTACTCATGGAACTCTGGACCGTCATCAAGCTACCAAGTTCAACAGAAGAAATCAGATAAAAATAAGCACTTGGAATGTTAGCTCACTATATCAAAAAAGGTAACTCGAGAATGTCAAGCTTGAAATAGGACATTTAAAGTGCTTATGCATCGAAAATGTCGAAACTTAAGTTTCTCCATGTTCTAATGCAACTGTGTGCTGTGATCATCATTATACAAACAAAAGTATCATGACTCATATGGTAAAAAAGTTATGAGCCATCAAACTTCGCTATTTTGGAATTTCAAGTGCAAATTCTAGCTACTGTGCATGACATCATAACGAGTACACAAAAAAATTTTGATCGCTTGTTAGCATGGATTCCACTAGCAAGTCCTGCAAACATCATGGAGGACAGTACTATGGGCTGGTCTCCTGAACGGAATAAGCTGCACAAATGGAGGGCATACAGAGGGGAAATCCGTTCGTACATTTCCACTCAAGGAAAAAGACAGGAAAAGACACCAAGCTTTGGCCAGGATTGTGCAAAGACATAGCCCAAAGTGGAGCAGCAGCAACTCGTCTTTTCTTTCCACTGACCATTTCTGCTCTATGAAAAATCAGGAAATCGCTGCCAAACTTGGAATGAAAAGGAAGCTAAAGCCAGATGCTGTTGATTGATTTAATGTTGGCAGACACAGCAGATACCACTGATCAGTCACTGACAGATAGAGCTAAAAGACAGGTGAGACTTATCTATGTGCTTGTTTTTTAGACCCAGGTCAAGTAGTAACAATTAACAACGTTGAGGAAAACAGGGTAGGCAGGTATGTTGAGCTGGTTGATTGGAAATGGAATCTACTAGTAAAGGAAAATTATAATGCCATGGCAATTTATTTCAATTCCTTTCATAGACTATCCGTGATATGTGTTCAAAAATGGATGACACAATGGAGGACGAAGAAATGTTGGCAAGCCCTAGTCCTGTGGCAAGCACTAATACTGTTTGTACCAGATTGCCAGTTTTGGAAAAGAAAACATTTTCTTTACCTTGGGCATCCAAATTGTCAGCATGGTGGCTTTCCGTGGCTTGCACCTATGCCTGGCTGTGCAAGCACACGGTCATCATTACCATCATCTAATTGATAATCAGTAGCTTCATCATAAAATGATGATTCACTGTCACTGTTTGCCATTTTAATGAGCCATAGCGTGCCAAGACAAGAAGCTTTCTGGCGCTTTGTTTGCCAACTGATATAGGCCTAAAGAATGCACTTGGTTTGATCCTCATTATGACATCACGCAATGGCTATCAACATTCACACCTAGTGCCTCAAAACAAGGACTAACTTCTACACCTTTCTCACCAGTAAGAACAAAAAACATATAATCTTCATGCATTGGAAAGACCAAAGCTTTGATTTTAGCTAAAAAAGTATATTCCAAATTTTTGATGCATAAGCACTTTAAAAGTGCAAATTCTAAGAACCAGCAAAACAACATGGACTTTACGTGGAAGTTTTAGGATGGAAGAGTATACTATGTACTACTCGAGAGGGGACCATCATGAATGTGGAGCTGGGGTTTTACTAAACACAATAGTGGCAAATTCAGTTGTTGGAATCTGGCTGGTATCAGATAGAATAGCTTTAGTGAAATTGAAATTCAAACCTTTCAACATAAATATCATACAGGTTTATGCACCAACAAGTGCATCTGCTGAAGAGGAACTGGAAGAAATTTATGAGGAATTAGACAAATGTAAAAAGGAATGCATAGATCATGAAGTAAACATAGCTATGGGAGATTTCAATGCTAAAGTTGGAAAAGAAAGACACACTGACATTGTAGCAAGTGAAGGCCTAGGAGAGATGAATGGAAGAGGAGAAAAGTTACTGGAATGGTGCGAACAAAATGACCAAATCATTATTAACACATCGTTCACTAAACAGCCAAGAAAAGTATGGACATGGAAAAGCCCAGATGGGGTTACTAGGAATAAAATCGATTACATCAAAATCAGTAGGAGATACAGAAACACCATTAGAGATATTCACACAAATCCAGAAGCAGACTGTAAGAGTGACCACAACATGCTTGTTAGAAACATAAAAGTGAAACTTCAAAGACTAAAACAACATAAATTCACTTAACCAAAGCTAGATCTAAAATCCCTAGAGAAAGAGAATGAAGTTAAAGAGAAATTTTACAAAGAGGTAGAAGCAAAAAGGGAAACAATAAAATGAAATTCAATGCACTAAACAATTAGAGAAAGTATTTCAAATGACTTTAAAATAGGCAGCCAAAACATCAAAACCAATTTCCCAAAAAGAAACGTAAACCATGGATAACACCAGAAATCCTTGAGCTAATGAACAAAAGAAGGAAAGTAAAGAATAACATCATGGCATACAAGAAATTAGATAGGGAGGTTAGACATGCTTGCCAAAAAGCAAACAAGATTTTACTGACAATCAATGTCAGGAAATTGAAGAACTAGAAAAGAAAATCCCCCAACTGATGCATACCAAAAAAAGAAGCCACTAGAAAATACAAAATTTGCTCTTTGGCCAATTGCATTGAAGCAAATGATGGCACTATTATTATGGAAAAAGAAAAATTACTTCAAAGATGGAAAGAATATATTTGTGCCCTATTTGAAGATAATAGACCACCAGAGTATCTAGTTACAAGGAGGGAAAAGGAAAACTTGCCTATACTAAAGAGGAAATAGTTGAAGCTATCAAAAGCATGCCAGAAGGGAAAGCATGAGGTTTATATTGAGTTAATTCAAGCCCTTGATGACTTAGGTGAAGAATGGATGACTAAGATAGCCAACAAGATTTACAAGGAAGGAAATTTTCCAACACATACGTCCTGATCTGTCTTTATTACCTTGCCAAAGAAAGCTGGCACAACAAAATGTGAGCTACATCGCACAATAAGCTTAATGAGCCACATGAAAAAGGTGACACTGAAGATCCTATTACAGCAAATGAGAGGCAGGACAAAGGGTGGAATATCAGAAGAGCAATTCGGGTTCATGCCAGACAAGGGATCAAGGAATGCAATATTCACGCTTTGAATGATAACAGAGCAACATATTGAGATGCAAAAAGACATACATACATGTTTTATCGACTACGCAAAAGCTTTTGATAAAGTTCAGCATGTAACTTTATTTGAAATACTTCAAGAGCTGGATGTTAATGGCAAATATTTAGAACTAATGGTCAATTCAATTGTGACAGATGTACACTTCAGACTCTTAAAAGTGCTTTAGAATACATACTCTTGAAGTGACGTCAAGTTTAATGAGGCAAACAAGAAGTATAAATGGGCTAAATGTAAAAACTAAAACAAATTAAGAAATTCCATATCAGGCCCCTATTAAAATGGCTGCCAAAGTGCTGTGACAGACGTACACAGTAAATGAGAAAAAACTGACTTCGCAAAATACTAAAACTCTGTGATTTGTTTGAACTTTAAATCAGGCTTCACATCTTTTTCTGTTGGGGATGGATCAAACTCCTATTTTCTACAAATATATTAAAAGGAAAGTGTTTCAGATGTCATTCAGAACTTCTTAAACTCTGTGATGGACATACAAATTTTCTGTGACAGACATACATTTGCGAAATCATTGGAGAAAGTGACTAAAACAACAATAAAACCCAAACAAAAAGTAAGTTATAAGTTATTTTCAAGTTTGTAGGTCCATATAGTTCAGAATTGTTTACAACAGAGTGAATGTAAAGTGACCACGTGTTCCTGCTACTTTTGGTGGCTCTAGCTTCTTGATATCATTGTTCCTGTCATAAAAGATCCTGTCTTCTGTAAGTGACCATTTCCAAAATGCACCACACTTGTGCATCACATTTACTAAATAATAAAATCCAGCTATGCTGGTTATCTCTCTAGGAAAATCTGCTCCATCATAATTGACTAGAACCCTGTCACTGATATCAACTTCAAGGGTCTCTTGATTTTCATCATTTGGTTGGTTTTGCTCCTCAGACTTACTTTCATCAGAACCAGAACCTTGAAAAATTTCCACCAATGTGAAGTCATCTTCAGTAGAAACTGTTGAAAGTATCAACATTTCTGCATTATGTGCTCGCACACAGTGCAATTTTAACGTGTTTGGGACACCAACTACCGCACTCCAGATAGGGGCCTTTTCTATTGAATCTTTCTCAATTTCAGCTGTTGAGATAACCTGGACATTGATATTTGGATTTCTGGTGCTGGCAATTTCAGCATAAGATGCAGCATGAAGTGCAGCTGTAGTGCCTGCTTGCAAAATCTCCAAACTGATCTTTTAACCATGCCTCCTATTCCATATACAGCTCCCTTCCCATGAGAAGTTGCAAAAAAAATTCCAAATCAATTTCATGGAAAATTCATTGTCCCACACATGAAGAATTGAAAATAATTAGCGTTGCATGAACTGAGATGTAGCTCCATCACTGAACACATTTATAACCTTTATGGATTTGTATTTCTCTGTTAGTTTACTGAACAGGAATGACATGAAAGTGTACACAGCCTCTTTTGTGTGGTATAGGTTATCAGAAACAATGGCAAAACTTTCCTTGACATTTCTGTCAATCCAAGTGTGTGCAGTGAAAATAGTGACTTTTTTGTGAGTACAGTGGGCAGATTGAATTTCAACCTGCTGCAGCAGAGTAGCATTTTCAGAAAAATCAACTTGCAGGACCACAGGATAACCATTGCATCCAGCAAGGAGCTGAGCAAAATGAGCTGCTTGATTTCTTTTAATGAATCTGTGAACAAGAAAGTCATTAAGTTGAGCTCTTATAGCATCAAATATGTCATAAATGGTGGCAGTAATTGTTACTTTCTCAGATCTCTTATCCAATGTTTGTCATTGCTGACATGTTGCTAAAACTTCTCCTTCATCGGGTGATGGCTTGAAGGCCTCCAGAAAATCTCTACATTCATCGCAACACCAATAAATGCAGTTTTCACCCTGAGGAGAAATATTTCTAAAAATTTCTTTTCTGTAGGAGTCCATCTTGTGAAGCTTATTTATACTCCATTGTAGAATGTATCTACATAGATTATTTCAGTAACAAGGAACTTTATTAGAACATTCTTGTGATGGACATACAGTGCCCCCTAATCCAGAAAGTTACCCCCTAACAAATCAAATGTAGTGAAATTTGAGAAATTTCAACATTAGGGTGTGCTTTTCAGACCTATTTTAAGTTGCTTAATCCAATGTTTTACATATAAACATAACACTATTTTATCAAGACCAACAAAAATTATGCGCAGTGGATAACATTTTTGTGCTTTTGAAATTAGGTAGATTTTACCTCAACAAATAATGTTAAAATGCCCTCCATTCAACTTCTGCTTACGTTTTATGAAAGTAGACTGTCTGGAGATTTCAGAAACACCAAAACATGTATGTTTCATAGCATTCTAATTTTTGACCCTGAGGTTGACCTTTTCATGGAATTGCCCTAATGAAGAATTTCTACTGGCAACAACAAGCATCAGTACACACTGAGCAAGATATGAGTGACTGGGTAAACATAGTAAGAGGCGTAAGACAAGGGTGTGTTTTATCACTAGCACTCTTCTCACTATACAAAGTGATAGTAATGAGGAAAATCAGTCACATGGGTGGATTAAGAATAGGAGGGCTCAATGTAAATAACATCTAATACACAGATGATACTGCTATTGTTGCAGATTCAGAAGAACAGCTACAAAACCTTATTACTGTAATAGCAGATGAAAGTAGATATTTGGCCTAGAAATTAACAAAAGAAAGACCTTTTGTATGACCATTTCAAAGAGGAGAGTAAGTCCAAAGTGCAAATTAGATAATGATGGAATAAAATCAAACAGGTAGAAAAATTCAAATATCTAGGGAGCTTAGTAACATCAGATGCAAAATCAGATCAAGAAATAAAGCAAAGAATTGAGATCACAAAAGCAGCATTTAAATGTATATGTAACATGCTCACTGCAAGAGACATCAACAATCAAACCAAACTAAGGTTTATCAAATGCTATATATGGAGTACAATGTATGGATGATAAGTGAAGCAATGAAAATGTAGCTCAAAGCAGAAGAAATGTGTTTTTACAGAGGATGATGAAGATCTCTTGGATAAAGAAGGTCACAAATGAAGATGTATTGAGAAGAGCCCAGAATGAATGACAATGAAGTAAATAGCGAAGAGACAATGTAGCTTCTTGGCACACAAAGTAAGGAAAGGTGGCATTGAGTATCAAGTGGTAACAGGGAAAGTAGAAGGAAAGAGAGATAGAGGAAGACAAAAACTAACATTTCTTGGGAGGTTAAGCAAATGCTTGGACAGGAGAGGAGTATACATCATTCATTTGGCAGAAAACAGAACATTATATAATGCTGTGACATCCAATGTCAGAATTTGACAAGGGACTATACGATGATGACAAGTACTAGAATCTGAGATCTAGTAGTGCGGGTTCATCAAAAACATAATTGTCAATCATTCATCATGATGGAATTTCAATACAAAGCGAATAAAATATTCTACTACCTCCTCTGTCACCAACCTAGCCTTTTGGCTACATAAAATGTTAACATATTGAAAATGCTTTGTACAGCAAATAAAGTGGCACTAGGCTAGTAACATTAGTACCGCAGCACACCACTAGTTATTAGAGAGATTTGTCTTTGTATGTTAGTTTATGTATATGAAAATGAAGTACCGGTGGGTGCTACTTGCTAGTATGAAGTACAAATGATCTATCCATGTTTTTGCTTTATTTTAAGCATTTTTGAACTTCTCAATAGCCTCACAAAGTGGGCCTGTTTGTCTCCATAGCCCCACAAAGATATGGTGACATTTTTCATGGCCCATGCAAATATCATCAACCTGCATTTAGCAGATACTTTTTAGCCACTCCCTTACTGCAAAATTCCAAATTAAGGAAGGAGATATAAGGAGCTTGTTGTGTTGCTAGTCCCTTCTTTATCTACAAAATACATAAGAACAACCCAATCAAACTAATTGTCAAAGCAGAATTGCAAAATGAAAAACTACATTTATCCTATAAGGTCTTTTTCCAATTCACTTGTGTGAACTTCTGTACACTAAATTCTCTTTTAGAATCAATATCACAATATCACAATTGCTACTACAAACCACATTTTTCCAGGAGATTTAACAAGATTTTGATGACTTTAGTGTTATATGAGCATTTCCACGGATACTCTCTTTCTGCAAGGATTTTTAAGAACTTCAGGGAAGAGTAGAAACCTTGATCTAATAAACCCATATAACAGGTTTGCTGTGTTAGCTTCCTGACATTTTGGCGGATGTGCAGCTGTTAAAGGCCTACTTTCGGCAGATGAGAAGACTCCATGCCTATGTAAACTAATGCTAACCCTAACCCGTCTTAACCCTTTGAGTAACCCTAAACCTAACCTTTTGAGTCACCTTAACCCTTGAGTAACCCTAATGCCTCGGAAAGCCTAACCCTTGCCCTTGAGGGCGGATGTCAAGATTAGCCATCAAGGTATGTCACCATAATACACTTCCAGGGTTAGGGTTTGGCTAAGGGTTAGGGTTTTTGAAATGGTTAGGATTTGTGAAAGGGTTAGGGTTTTGGAGGGTTAGGGTTACGGGAAGGGTTAGGGTTTTTGGTAGGGTTAGGGTTTGGGTTAGTTTTCGTACTTCCGCCATTATGAAATTGCCCAAATATGGTAAAACAAGCGTTGTTTTGGTAGGTATTTTGTACTGTAAGTTCGTAACCATATGGTTAACCGTAGATTTTTTTCCATATCCTTACAAAGCTTGCTGAGTTCTTTCGTTTTACGTATAAATTGGTTGGAAAGTGATTGATGACTAATCCAGCTATAGGGGTTGAGATTGAAATTCCCCACACAATGGTATAGCAAACCAAATTGCTAAATAGCCATAAGATGTGCAATATTTGAAATTGCTCCATGATAAGACTATCAGCCCAAAATGCTACCGCAAAGGTCATGTAAATGAGATCAATATTGGAAAAGCAATGCCAGTCGTTACCTAAAGGCTGCCTTCACTCGCTTCACGTTCAGCATGTTTACAATCACGTCGGTTCCACCAAATGTTACAAATTACGTTTAAGTTCCACAGATAAAACAATTTCCCACCACTCATAACAATAGCAGGAGGACTGCAAAGTGAATCATGACAAATGCATACAACCTATAGCAACACGTAAAATAACTGCAACACCTTCACAAATCCGTCATTTACGATATAGTGTACTACCTTTACTCTACGCATGCGCAGACCAGGACAGTCACTCCGCTCTAGGCACCTTCCCCTACTAGACTGGGAATAAGTGGTGATTTCTAAAGTTTAACAAGGGGAGCTCTAGATACAACCACGCCCATAGTTTGGGTGTGGCCCAGCTATAACCACACCCATGCTATCAAAGACGGAAACATGATAATTTAGTTTAATATTCAATGGCGGATCCAGACTAGGGCTAACAGGACTTGAACACTGGTCAGATTTTCAATCCTAATACCTGGCTGAAACAAAAAACAGGAATTATCAAAAGCAGTCACCAGTATTTACTCCTCATGGACAATGCTAGTAAGCCCTATCGCTGCTTATTCCATTCTTTCTCAGAATTACCATCTCCAAGGTACCAGGTGTCTTTTGCAGACGCAGGCAGTATTATCCAATCAGTTATCACATTGGGAATATGCCCGTCAAATCACTATTCATCTTTTCTATCACATGCTGCATTCCTTCTGAGCCCTGGTGAGTCTGTAATATACAGAGGCTCAACTACCCTGGATCCAATCAGATCTCTCTATTTCGTAAACAATTTTGGGAACAGCCCTGGTGAGTTGTACATATTCTCTTTCATCCAATGATCCATTTCTCTTAGCCAATCACAGTACTCCGTGACCAGGGCTCAACTATGTCAACATGAGCACTACACGTGATATTGTTGGTGTTGAAACAGTGCCCTCATGGCGAGAAGGACAGTTGTTGCTGAGTGCTTTACGTGAGAATGGGCAATTACTTTTAGGTACTAGAAATGTCTGAATCCGTTAGAGAAAACCATGATGCTAATTCTCAGAGCTGCAGTTCCCTGTTTGTCAAGAAACCAAATGCCCTAGTATCACACCAAGGAGGTAAGTCGCTTCTATTATTTGGATAATATTACAGCCATTTGACTAAATACGTAGGAGCCCTAGGGTAAAGGGGGACGTGCCCCCCAAGTTTCATAAAACTGTTGGTAAGGTCCCCCTTTGCAGTTTATAGATTTGTCTCGTTTGTTTGCGAGAGGGTGCCCCTTGCCTCTGTAATGATTGTGTTAGCTCCCTAGTTGTCATCATACCCCCGGCCCTAGTGGGCACTAATTGACACATGCAGAACCTCATGTATTGTCAGTCTTATTTGGGAATCCATAGAAAGCAGTCAACGAATTCTTGTCTCTCTCTTGCAAACACTTAAACGCAACAATTGGTGCCAGAGGAACAGAGCTGAGTAATCAAGTATCAAGTATGTCTGCTAATATTCCTGAGACGTTTCAAACGGGTGATTTTGTTGCCTGGCTACGTCAGTTCGAATGTTGTGCTAATGCAAATAATTGGGATGCTGCGGCAAAATTACGAAAACTAACTGCCTTTCTCCGTGGCCCAGCTACAGCCTATTTTCATAGCCTGGCAGATGTTCAAAAGGATACATATGCGCATCTTGTTAAGTTCCTTCGCGATCGTTTATGTCCAGTCGTTGATCGCGAACGTTTTTATGCAGAATTTGAAAGCCGCCACCTTCGTCCGAACGAGGATCCTTCGCTTTTCCTTGGGGCCCTTGAGGACATTTTATCAAAAGCTGACCAAGACCTGAGTGATGCTGCCAAGCAAGCCCTATTAGGGAGACAATTTCTTCGAGGTCTGCCCAACGAAATAAAGTTGCACCTTTTGGAGCATGACCCCACCCCCAAGCTCACGTCCATGGTTGAATTCGTGCAAGGCTTCCATGCAGTTTATGGCACAGCGTACGAAGGACGTGCAATCAACAATGCCTTCACCACCAGGGATGCTATTGATTCTCACCAGGACTCCCTACGTACTTCTGTCGTCGAATTAACTACAGCCGTTAGCAGTAGTCAAACGTCTCTACAAGTGCCACCACAGCCGCTGAAGCAAACACCAAACCGACCCTGCACTGCTCAAAGATGGCGGGATGTGGAAAGCCGGCAAAGACATGGTGCACACTGTTTTAATTGCAATCAGTTTGGCCACTATGCGCGATCCTGCCCATAGGACACACAGTGCAGCCTGTGTTTTGGTTGGGGCCATCGTACAGAAGAGTGTGCCAAACATTATGCATTTAATGGACCAGCAAACCGACAATCCCTGCCTACTAGCACTGTAAGTCCAACATCTTGATATTCTTTAAACTTCAACGGGATGCCTCAATAAAGGGCTGGGTTGAAGGTCACCCCCGTGTTTTCTCTGTTGGCTTCACGCCCTATTCTTGCTGTCAGCCTTTAATTAAGTGTGCTTTAGGTGGGATAGATGTCCATGCTTTAATAGACACTGGTTCCATGAAATCTTTTGTTAGCAAGCATGTCATTGATCA
>WIPJ01000110.1:405136-445861 GCA_018155075.1 Cassiopea andromeda
CAGGGTTAGGGTTTTGCTAAGGGTTAGGGCTTTTGAAATGGTTACGGTTAGGGTTTTTGGACGGGTTAGGGTTTTGGAGGGTTAGGGTTAAGGAAGGGTTAGGGTTAGCGTTAGTTTTCTTACTTCCGCCATTATGAAATTGCCCAAATATGGTAAAACATGCGCTGTTTTGGAAAGTATTTTGTGTTATAAGTTCACATTGTTCATATGCGCCCAGATTTAATGGATACTTGTCCTCAAATGCCCTTTAATCCAATTACTTTAGCAAAACCTTAGACAATTTCTGCTTTGTTTCTGTGTATTTTCTTGCGTGGCAGAACCCATTTTGCGCTAAAACGTAAATGAAGTTTTTTTACGAGGTGAGTAGGAAAATTACGTTTGACAAGGACGTTTATTTGTAGGTGTAGGCCTTTCTCCTTTGAATTTGGCCTGTTGTTGATATGTTTAAAGCTAATGGAGTATACAAATATCCTTATGATTGTTAGTTTAAACTAGAAGCATATTTATAATTATAGCAATAAACGGACGCAGGAAGCAATTAGAAAAGGAGGGGGGGCATGTATTAAGGGACATCCTCACAAGCAAACAATGGCAACAATGTAAGCTGAAAAGGGGCGCTTTACATACAAATTTGTGGAAAAGGGGATGCGAGCCCCCAAGTTCTTATGTCCAAAATACCGTCTATTCTCGGTGAATGTTGTGTCCCACTTTTAATTACATTTGATAGTCAAGCCATGTGAAGATCTCCTCACTATTAAGGCTGTGTTTACCTCTGTTGGGGCCCTAGGTTCAATGTTGATTGGAGTACCTTGAAATATACCAAATTCTATTGTGTCTTTCTTAAAAGTGGGAAACTTCTGTGTATCAAGGATAAATGATTATGTACCAAAATGTTCTTTTCAGAAAAGCACTTGAGTATGCGAGGCTTGTACCGTAAAAATTTTGAAATTACGGAACAGTTATTATTAACGACGGGGAGGGGGTGGAAGTATTTTGAAGATTTGAACAAAAACTACTAAATCCTTGCATGTTGGCCTTGAAAACTGTTAAATCTAATATAATTTTTACCAAAAATCTTCAGAGCCCTAAAAAACTTTTAATGGAAATATTAACATGCTACATTAACACTATGAATTATAGAATGTCAAATCCACATAATCTTGGCTCCTAGATGCATTTAAGTCCAAAGAAATACTTGCATATATGATGAAGTAAAGCCAAGGTCTATCATCTGGAAACTATACTATCATCCTTTTGGTCAACCAAGGAATGAGGGCTTTGAAAATAGTGCATAAAATGCCAAGGTGCCATGTAAATGCAATGATGCACCTAATCTCCAAATGGTGTTTTCATTGAGAAAGCGAAAGGGAATGCCATAGTAGCAAGGGTCATATTCAAGAGACACTTGTTGCTATTGCAATGAAAAACAAGACAAAAATATTTCTGCTGATCAAAGGCAACAAAAATTGACAGACAGAAGAAATTGATATATATTTAATTTGGAAAAACATATGAATGACTAAACTAGATCTGCAAGCTTCTCCAGGGAATGCAGACTCATGGGAGGCAAGCAGTGCAGTTGCCCCCTATTAATTTGAAAAAAATTCAAAAAGTTCGAAATTTGGTGTATTTATGTTCAGAACCATATATGCTTACATTTCCTGGAAACTATAATGATTCTGTTGGCTCATTTTCAGTCGAGCCATCGGCGTATCCCTCTCAACCTTTCGCAAGCCTTGAGAGTCCAAATACCTAATATACCAACGCGATATGACATAGACCTCTACAGCCTTCTACATGTACTGCGAGTCTAAATACCAAATAGCGAAGTGCGAGACGTCCTAATACAAGATACAAGTACTTTCGCAAGCTGCCTGCTTTATCTGTCCAAGTCTTCCGTCTATAGCTCCATTCTAACATTTATAAATTAGCAGTATGACAGAAAAATTCACTCTTGCATTGTTTCACTTTAGGCAAACAGGTGCACGTTTGTTTACAAGAATAAATTTTATAAGAATACAATGCCTTCACTGAAATTTAAGAATAATTTAAGAATAATTTAATAAGGTGTCTAAACAAATTTATAAAATTATCTATAAGGGTCATTCCATGCCAATTCATCCTGGCCATTTAACCATCATCTAAGAATATTTTCACTTCTGAAATTTTGCTTTCAATGCCATCTATTAAAGAAGCTATGAACTTGAAAGAGCCACTGTCTTCTGCATCAGCATTGATCCTTTTGAACTGAATCTCATGTGTTGAGAAAGGTGTGAAATAGTGATAGGTTCTTGTGCCTGGAACTGTGCTACCCATTTTATTTCTTAGTTTCAAGTTTTTCTTGACATCTTCCATTTCTGCATTCCTGATTAGAATGAAGTGACTTCCATTGATCTCACTATAACAAAAATCAAACATCCTTTCTGCTGACAGGATTTCCTCATTGTTTTGTGTATGTAGACTTGACTAAGCAATAAAGTGCTTTACTGTTCCACCGATGCCATCACAAGTAGACTTTCTATGGCTTGTAGCAAAGAATGACCATGTAGCTTCAAAACCAAAATCACATTTATAGTGGCATAAAGTAAGGAAATTTTTGAACTTCTTATATTGTTCTGTACAACAATCTGAAAAATTTTCCACATGCTGCAAATCTGGAAACTTTCTTTTGGTATAACTTAATACTTTCTTCTGAATTTGGTGGACATGAGTATGTTATGCTCTATGTCATCAGAGATGATGCAAAAGAAAAGACTTTTCAAGAAATTATCATCTTCATAATAGACTACAATAGGATGGGTTGTGCTATAAAGCTGGTCCCAATGAAATCCTTGAATCTCATCTTGAACAATGAATTGGTAATTGTCAGCAAATGCTAGGAGGATGATGCATCTTGTGATGTCAAGGTTCATCTTTTTTCCTTTAAGTATCCTTGGCTCTTTGCTTTGAAAGAGTTTCCTGTCCGTTTGTTGCGAGCTCCAAGGGTTATTTAACGAATTCTTCAACTGTTGCTGATTGGGAAACAAGCATTACCCTATCTGTTCCTTGCTACTGTTGTAAAGCTCATTAACGAGGTTTCAGGTCGTAAACCATCCAAAACTAGCATGTCATCCCCCTAACATCCAACTCCCTGCTAGATGAACTACTTACAGTGCGCAATAAAACTTTCAACACCGGAACCTACCCAACTATATGGCGTAAGGCTGCCATTATACCAATACCAAAAAAGGGAGACCTGACGAATAGACAAAACTACAGAGGCATAAGTCTGATCCCAGTGGCAGTAAAAATTTATAATAAAATGCTTCTAAATCGTCTAAAACCTCAACTTGAAAAAATCTTAAGAACAAATCAAAACGGCTTTAGACAAGGAAGATCACCAACTGGACAAATCCTTGCCGTAAGAAGAATCATAGAAGAAGTCAAAACCAATAACATACCAGCTGTCCTAGATTCTATCAACGTCCGAAAAGCCTTTGATTCGATTCACAGGGAGAAACTATTCAAAATCTTTCATCACAGCAATCAAAGCATCATACATAGACACAATGGCTCAAGTTAAAAAAGAAGATGGTAATACTGACTTTTTTCCCATTGAGGCGGGAGATCTTCAAGCAGACACACTTGCACCCTAATTGTTTATCATCATGATCGACTACGTCATGCTTACAGCCACCAAAGACGCGGACAATTTGGGACTAACCATCAACGACAGACAAAGTAGAAGACACCTTGCCACCTACCTAACTGACACTGACTTCGCAGATGATAGTGCACTCCTATCTAACACTATTGAAGATGTCAAAAATCTGCTTACACTGGTAGTAGACACAGCAAGACAAATTGGAATGTTTGATGTATAACATCCAGGAAAACAATCACCTGACAGCAAATCGTAAAGTGATTAAAAAAATACAAGACTTAGGATCTTGGATCGATGACTCGCACAAAGATCTTAAAATAAGGAAAGCACTTGCTT
The DNA here is from genome assembly GCA_018155075.1 of Cassiopea andromeda. Taxonomy (NCBI): domain Eukaryota; kingdom Metazoa; phylum Cnidaria; class Scyphozoa; order Rhizostomeae; family Cassiopeidae; genus Cassiopea; species Cassiopea andromeda. The sequence goes on from WIPJ01000110.1 coordinate 409,116, forward strand.
GGAATGCTGCACGTAAAATGGATAACATCTGGAAATTCCACCCCCCCCTCCACAAAAATTCAAAATCTCACTATTCAGAGCAACCATTGAAAGTATATTAGTATACAGATCAGAAACTCGGATCTCCACCAACAAGATGAACACTGAAATTGATGGCACCTACACCAGACTACTACGGCATATCCTCAATATTAACTGGAAGCAACATATTAGTAACACAGAACTCTATGCACCATTGCAAAAATCCTCAGATATTGTCCAAACACGGAGACTGAAACTGGCCGGACACTGCTGGCGGAGCGAAGAAATAGCGTCAAAGGTCAGCCTATGGAAACCCAAACAAGGACATCTGTCTCAAGGAGGAACCAGATGTAGCTACACTGACATCCTTACTAGAGAAACTGGCCTCGAAGTGCAAGAGCTCCAGATGGTGATGAGTGGCCGGATATTGTGGCACATGTACAGTCAGGATTCGGGCGCGCCCGACTGATGATAATGATGATGATTTCTATGGTCATATGTGTCTTTTCGCCTCCTCTTCAACAGTCTATTTTACAGTTACTGATTATTGTATGCATTTTAGAATGTCAACAAATATGAACAGCATTGAAGAAATTAGATAAAATGGCGATTTTCATTTGCATGGCACATACATCATTAAATCAGATTGACATACCTGTTACAACATAGACAATTCCATTTACGACATATGGAAATGTTTCGGGATTAGACCATCCACATCTAATAAATATAGCTCTATTATAGCTCAGCTAATATAGCACTGTTTTATGCTATAGGAAACATTACCGTTTGGGGGGCATGACCCCATTGGCCCTTGGATCTGCCCCTGTGCAAACCAGAACGGTTCCACGGTTCCATACCTTAAAGCAACGGTTTTGCAGGTTTGCTTGTGCGTAAGGGCTGAGGAATTAATGGCTTTTGGGAGAAGCGTGTAATGGCTTTTGGGCTTGAAAGGGGAAATTTTGAATAGCTTGTTAAAAAGTAGGGGGCATGACCCTTCTGGTCCTCCAGTTCCTACGTTCCTGAACTCCATATAATTTTCTTGTGTTGGCAACTCACCGATGACCTTGAATTCCTTAACGGTTGAGAAATTGGTTTGAGAAGCTGGTTGGAATTCAATATTTATAGGAATAACTTTCATTTCAGCTTATATACAGCATAATTTAAGACATAAGAGCACTCTTGATTTCCAAAAATCAAGATAACGTCATATGGAATAGAAACAGCGCAATATATTTGTAAAGAAGTGTGGCATATGCTACCTCCCAAGTTTAGAGAGTCCCCATCATTAATAGCGTTCAAAAAAGAATTGAGGCACTGCAAAATCAAGTGTGATTGTAGATTGTGCAAAACTGTTATATTTTAGGCAGAGTTTGCTTCAACTTCATATCGTTAAGTGTCTATTTGCTTTATCTAATTACCTTATAGTAATGGTTGGGCATCATTAGCTTTCTATTTCTTTATTACTATCAATGTAAGTTATTTACTCTATTTCATTTTGAAATTCCCTGTGGAGGAGCGCTAGTTGTCAGTGGGTTGCCAATGACTGAAAAGCATATGGAAAAATGTTTCAGTAGCAATGTCACCAGTGTGACTCCAGTGGGTCGCCCACATTGGAAAGTTATATGGAAACCAGGCTTAAGAAAAAACGTCTTTAGGACCGATGAAAGATGTTGAGGACGATTTTAATGTAATTTCTATTTAAGCTAAAGTTTTTGTTGTCATGCTCTCCGATTCCTCCCTTTCTATCTGTCCAAATTTCCAATATTGAAGCAAGATAATTATTGATATACTTAAGTTTTAGATTTCAGGTGGTTATATAGGTATTATAATATTATGCTCATTTATTGACTATCTGTTTAACTACACAATGCTACGTAAAACTCTAGCATTCATGCTAAGAACATCGTAAGGAAGTTTTGATGCCGTAATCGTGACAAAGTTAAAAGATTTTCATTACCGGGAAAGTAAAACTCTTCTAAAAAGACTTTTGTTGTTTTCTATAAACAATGACCAGTTAACAGGGGCGTTTCTAGCCAGAAAAGTATCCTGAGACGAAGGCCCCTGCGCGTGAGGTAAAAGAAAAGGGGTATGGGAACTAAGCATCAAGAACATGGTTTGACCACGCCCCTTTTGAGTACAGAGATCAGCTGTTCCTACACAAAAAGCTATGTAAAAGAAAATGCAATAATGAAGGAGAGCAGAGAAGTTAAACACACAAATAGCAGTACAGGAAGATGAGATAACGGAGAATGCAAACGCAATATCTCCATTAAAGTTTAGAAATTTTCTTTGAGTTGTTCCTTACATGCAATTCCACAAGACACAAAGAAAGCTAGAGAGACATATTGTATAAGCTAAAGTAAGTAGCAGTCTAGAACAGTGGTTCCCAAATGTTTTAGAATACTGTTCATATCGGCCCCCTACTATATTTAGAATATTTTTCTGTCCTATGGAGTAGGGGTGGCTTCAAAATGATCATGGTTCATAGATGGGCTTTCATGCTACATCTTTTATTTCGTAAGAAATAAAAAAAAGTTCATCCATCTGTTCCAGCAATATCAACCTCAGTTTTAGAAGCCTAGTTCTGACGATCTGTCCTTGTGAATGGTAAAGCCTTTGGCTTGAAGGAGAATTGGGTGGTCTGGTGGATGAATCCCAGAAAGTTGTTTGAAATCACGCCCTTTACTTTGGTTTAGCATGCATCTTAATATTAAGCTTACAATGGGTGGCAAGGAATTCTGAAGTACATGATACCCTTTTGTAAGATGTTGTACATAGAAGATCGTACCTTGGTCAGATATCCTTCAATTTGACTCAGACTGACAACAAATTGATTTTCTTTCATGCACTGATTTCTCCGCCTGTCAGTATGCAGTATGCCACAGGCAATTTAAGGTCATGTCCCATTAGATTCAAGATGCAAATCCCCATTTATTCAGTGGTACTAAATATATCTTCACAGAGAAATACCAACAGAGTTTGAAAGCATAAGTTTCCCATGTTGCGGAGGTTCGAAGATTAGCGCTAAAAAAAGCTAAAAGTCTATGTGCATGGCTCCAAATGTGCAAGCTTCAGAAGCTTCTCGTGGACCATAGGTTTGGAACAAGTGCTCTGGAAGTATTATATCTATTCCTTGTATATCTTCCTATTTTGTGAATATGTGCAGTAAACAATATATTCAAAATTCAAATTTTATACTTTTGTAGAAAAGTAAGGGGGCAAAGAAAGGATGAAGAGAAAGCAACAACTTTAGCTCTATCATGCAGAATTGGTTGTGTAGTTAACTCACAGGTTAAATCAAATGATAAATTCAGTTTAATTTTAATGGAAGGGGACACTAATTGCTACTCTGAAGTTCCTGTCTACTTAGGCCGAAATCTGAAAAGTAACTCAACCTGCCTCTTGTCTACCATCTTGATTTGATTGTTTTGGAATAGTAAGTTGATTGGTCTATTACCAATCTTTGCTAACAATAGAATGTTGACACGGAAGCTATTTCTTTTCTGCGGAGTCGAACAAGGCGAGAAAAGAGGGACAACATAGTGACTTTCATATCGTTGAGATTCATAGCTTTTTACATATGTACTCAATTGATATAGCTGGAAATATGCCCTTGAAATGTAACTCATGTAGTGACATGTGAACTGGTTGAGTTGGAGACCCGGATCCCTCCTCGGTAAGTGATGTTTGCAAATGCAGCATTTTCTTGTTGGAGGCTTGTTAACACTCGTAGTAACTAAATGGTTCTGACTTTACTATTACTTGTAGTAATTTGCTTCACGTATGCATAACCTTAATTATTGACTTTAGCAAACCGTTCGGGTGCTTTCATTTGATAAAATTAGTTTTTAATGCCCCGTTTTCACTGCACCGGTACAACTTCAGTTCCATAAACAAAAGATGTTAAGCCGAATCTCCAATGAGAAAAAACTGAGCGAAATTTCCGTGGGAAATATTTCTCGAGACACACTCTTCGAGAAAATTTTCGCCAGCCAATGTCTAGTCCGCGAAGTTTCTTTGCGAAATGTGTTTCCCACAGTACGAAAAAGCGGCAGCATTCTTCTGTAGTACCAACAGACTAGAAATGTTTTTTCGAAGAATTAAATCGCTTTTATAATGAACTTGTCTTGCGAGGACCTATCAACTTTGCTCGCTATTTGTTAACGACGGAAATTTAGCAGGAATAGAAACTAGTTGTGAGTGTCGCAAAATTTTAGATCAAAGAAGGGAGAAAGTAGATTATGGCATTCTTGTTAGGCTGCAGTTCTTTCTAAATCAAAATTGTCAAAATATGTTGCGCTGCCATATCTATTCTGTTACTTTGCTAAAGCAATTTGTTAAGACAACGAGATAGTATAATAATATACAATACTATGTACACGTTCCTCGAAGTGTGGTTTAGAAATAAATTGATAGCCGGGGGCCTCTTCTTGTGCGTGTAGTTTTATAAGAACGTTAGAAGTTGGACTATCTTGTTATATAAGAAGCTGAGAATGCTGCTGAGTTAACAACGCATGTATTTTTAATAATCGTGTTTTCAGATGTAATTGGATAAATAGCAATTTCTTATCAGCTCTTTTGGTTTGGATTAGTCTTCTTTATAAGAAAAAAGTTTATAAGAGAATGAGGTACAAATGGCCAAAATCTGAAGAAAATCTTAATATCTCGAGGCTCAATTCCCAAAATTTAGTGGAATTCAAATTCAAGTATACAGCTAGTAATAACGAAAGTGTAGACCATTAAAATTTTAATTTCATTAAAAGTTATGGAAAATTTAAGAACATCTGAGGCTCAATTTTGGGAATACATAAGAAAATTGAGGCTAGGGCAAAGCTATGGTTTTCTTATAAAAATAAAAACGTGTAAAGTAATAGCTATTTAGTGCTTGACTCTAAAATAAAATAAAATTGATAGCTGGGGGCTCATCTCGTTCTTGCAGTTTATAAGAAACTTGGAAGTTGGACAATCTAGTTACATAAGAAACTGAGAATATTGCTGAGTAAACGACGCATGTACTTTTAATGATTGTCTTGTCAGATTTATTCTGTTGAATAGCAATTTCTTTACAGCTTTTTGGTCTAAATTAGTCTTTTGCTATACGTGTTGTTCTTTTATATGAAAAAAGTTTATAAGAAAATTATGCTCAAATGGTCAAAATCTTAAGAAAATCTTAACAAAATCACGAGGCTCAATTTCAAAAATTTAGTGAAATTCAAATTCAAGTATACGGTTAGTAATAATGAAAGTGTAGACCATTTTAGCTAGTTAATTTCATTAAAAGCTATGGAAAAGTTATGAAAATCTCAGGCTCAATGTCGGGAATACTTAAAAAGATTGAGGCTCAAGCAAAATTATGGTATTCTTATGAAAAGAAAAGTGTGTAAAGTAATAACTGTTCAGTGCTTGACTTCTAAGATAATTACCCACCTAGAGAGCTAACACCCTTCACAGCTAGGGGAGTGGAGCCCCCTACGCTCCCCCTCCTCTACACTACTGTACCTGACTGAAATGCATATTGTTCATCACATTGCAGTTTTCTGTAGTTTCAGTTTACTTGGGTGATCATATTTGTGAGTCTTGTGAATGCTTGCTGACAACTAGCCAACGATAAATAATATCTGTTTGGCCTAAGACAGAATTTTGCAAGCGAACTGCTAAAAAAGTTGAACTCCGCTCAACTTTTATATCGCTAGACATTTTTCTCTAGAATTCTCATAAGAATTTCACTATGTCACTGCGCGTGTCTGTCGTATTTCACTAGCAAATTTTCGCATTTCGCCAAGTTTTTCTACATGGAGATTCTCCTTTACGGATGGACTGCATTCAAGGAACCATTCACAGGTAAGAACAAGCTTGAGATGGGTGCGGTTCTCTTGAAATAGGACAAACTCAGACATAAAGTGGGGGGAGGGTTTGAGCAATCCAGATGTCCAAGATGTTAGAATTGTAATTAAAGAAAGATATTTCTGTTCAACTGCTATTCTCAAAGGAAAATTTAATTGGTTCAAACAACTGAACCGTCCTCGTGATCATTGGCGTTGGAGGACGTCAAATGCGTTAGGGGGGTCTGTAAACGTTCTGTAAACTTTCTGCCCAAGTTTCCTATTGTTATTTCAGAACAATTGCCCTAGTGAAACGGATTTCTGCCCAGCTTGGAGCTGCAGCCCCCCAGCCCCCCCGCTTCCTACACTTATGCTGGTGATGGAAGGGGGCAAGTGGTACCTGAATACGGACAATACCAGATAAAATCAGGGTCTTGAAATCCATCTTTTTGCTGGAAAGAGAAAGATAATCTAAACGCTTCTTTTTAGTAATATAACAACTTTGTTTCTTGAAAATCGCTGAAGAGCTGCTTCAGGACCTCTAAAGCTTGAGGTCCCATAGGAGTTGCCCTATCCCCAGCCTACTTCGTTTAATGTTACTCCACTGTCTGTTTACGAAGGCTTTCCCAATGTTGATTTGGCAATGTATCTAAAATTGATGCTCGCACAATATAATAACAATTGAGTTGCCAATAGGATTAGTTGCTATCCTTTTAATCCTATTCTTGATTTCCTCTGGAATACGTCTTTAGATTTTGAAACAGATCTGGGAGTATATATACAATCAATAATCATTATTTGAGATTGAAGCAAGTTGTGTTAAATAAGCAAAGAGTGAGAAGTGATTCAACCGATGGATCGAAAATTACAATGCCTGCCAGTAAAGCGGGTGCATTTAAAGTGTTGTTGGAAGCTACCATGAAATAATTTCAAATCACATAACAGTCCAGTGTTGTGACTAGGACATTATTATCTCCTTCATTTTGAACCCATATGGTATAAGTTAACTCCGAACTGTATGGCAAGTTGTAGGCTAATGGCTAGTAATCTCTATCCAGAACATTGGTTAAACTACAAGTAAATTTGTCCTCAGTGGACAACAGAGACAGAAATTAAGACAATACAGCGCTTTCATCCATTCGATAGTATGTATTTATGGTCCACTTTTATTATCCCCATACTGGAGATGACTCTTTCATTAGTTGAACGGTTTGGTATATCATTCCGGGATTAATTATATAATGGAATAGTTGTATAGTTGTATCATGGAATGTCCAAGATTGAATATCACGGGATCAGTTGTCTATGCGGTCTCTTTTTGCCCATACTCTTGTTTTATAATCCTCTTCAAATACTCCAATGCTTTTATTGTTATCTCTAAACCATAATTCAACTATTTTATGTAATGATAGTCTCTTTGTATTTAAGAAAAATTTCATAAGAACACAAGCGTCAAAAGTGATTGGATTATAGGAAGAAATTAAAATTGAGCGGAGGCCGAAGAACTTTCGTAACCAATGATGTAGTGTTGGGGGACTCGGGAGTGTGTAGCCCCCTAGTTACACCCGTCAACAATTTTGTGAAGCTCAGCCCCCTTTTGAATATTTTTTTCTACAATAGTAAACATTTGTATACTAATTTCAATACGTTTACACACAGTTGTTGCTTTGTGGATTACTGATGTATGATTTGGAGTTTTTTTTGCATGATTCTAAAAAGATGTAGTTTCTTCTTCTTCTTTACGCCTCTTCATAAATGAAGGTTGGCAACTTTCAAATGTCCTTTCCATTTTTTCCTGTCCTGCGCTTCCTCCGATAAAGTTTTTAGGCTTGTGATTCCTGTTTCGTACTACTCTTCATTTTCATTTACATATTGAAAGATGTGCAGAGGCACGTTAGCTACTCAGACTCTAATTTGAGCACCCAGGGGCCACCACGAGGAGGCGAGCTTGGCTTGAGATGTAGTTTACAACATTCTATTTGAGTCCCCTTGATGAAAATTTAGCACTACCTTCCAGGTTGTAACATGTATTTTTGATTTGCTTTCTAATAACATATTGGCACGAAATATCATTTTCAGTTGAGTGTGAGAAGGCCTAGCAACTTTGTGACCTATCCTCGTTGATTTGCATTAATGAAATGTGTTTATTGATAAGAAGCAAGCTTTCAATAAAGTTGTAAGACTTACAATAACAAAAACAGCCCAGATTAGGTAACTGTGATACAAAAAATAGAATTTTCAGCTTTCGTTAAGTATGGAATGGAAAAAGATGGATAAAACTTTGAAGATGGAAACTCTTCACCTTATGTAATTCTAGAATCCATTTCTTCACCACAGGAAATAGGGCTTGGAAATGAACACGGAAAAAATCAACTAAGCTTACTTTTATTGCAACTACAACTAAGCTGGGCCTATACACTCCATGATGTCCTAAGCATCAAGAATTAATACTAAGAAAGTCAGTTTTGTTATCACTATTGGACAGGCTACCGAGAATCAAAATCTATTGATTCAGTAATCATTAATTTTGCTTTTCCATCGGGTCGGGCAGATAGTCCACTGGTAGAATGGTCTTCTAGTGACAATGTTAGAAGAAACCCTGTATCATGCTGTTGTTAGCTCACAACACTTATTGCAGCATGTTTCAAATAGCGGGACACGCCACCCATGTGTAGTGCGATGCAACACTAGAGGGATCCAGAAGACCCTGGGAAAAATATAAATATATAATTTTTACAGATAATGGTCTTGTTTATAGCGACTGAAGGGCGCAAAAAATTTTCTTTCCATTAAGGGGGGATACGCAAAAGATAATTGAGAATCAATGACTTACTGGAACTTTAGCTCTACCACAAATTTATATCATAGACTAGGGGTAATCAGTGGAATCTTTATATAACAGATTATACAATACAAAGAGTATTTGCATCTGTCTTCTGGATGAGTTTCCAACTGCATTAGTTAGTCTCTTTCAGTCACCGTAGAAGGGCAAATTTTGGTAAATTGTTAGCAAATCTGAGACTTTTAGGTACTTGTAGGTCAATTTCTGCCTCAAACTGTTTGAGAATTGTCTTTGGTCTCCAATTGCCTGTGAAGAAATGTAATGCTAAATTTAGCAAAGGGCTTTTGAGAATAAACATAAAAGTAGACGTTTCCGGAGATTTCAGAAGATCTGAATTTCAAACTTTCTTTGGAAGCATTTCCATGGACTCCCCAATCTTTATCTAATTTAGAATAAAAGGACTAGCCTATTCTCGTCTTTTGAAATGTTTTGTCCTTTCATTAGTTGTTTTTCCCACCCCAGAGAAGTGCTCACCTTAACTTTCCAGAACATCTGCTTAGACGCCCCTCAATCCATGTTTCCCCATACTTTTCAAATGCTTCCTACGTCCTTAATTACAAAGAGGCTCCATAGAATTGAATATATCAGAATGGAACGTATATTTACATGTCGCATTAATATTAATGTTACTTGGAATGAATTGGGATTAATTTGAACCATATTATTGAATTAGGTTTTGAATCTGCGTTCAGGCGTTAGAAACATTTCTTGGGAAGGTGTCAGGTCTTGAGCTGCCATGTAAGAAATATGGACTCAACGCTTATAAATGAAAGTCATTAACCCTTTCTTCAGTTGTTATAAAGGGAACATTTTTCAGAATTACTTGTCAAGTACCAAAGTATTAACTTTGTGAATAGACTCTAAGGGGTCTGGGGGGAGCCGCTAGAAATATTTTATAAAATTACTCTCTCTAGAACGTCAGAAAATGCCCTGTTGGGTAGCAGGAAAACATGTTGTCGTCACTGATCTTCACTATGGGATTGAAAGTATGACCCCATCCTCTAATTCGTTTTGCCTGGCAAAGGAAGTCAAAAAACAGTGATCTTTAATGCAAAAGTGTTATGGTTGGCGGGTCTAATCAAACAACTGCAAAAATGATGGGAAAATGGGCATAAAATATATGTAAGTTATTTTTTTTGCGGTTGATTCCAATGAAGTTTTATGGGACACAGTTCACTTTGACTCTCAAATTTGGTAGTTTCACATTCAGGAATGTCTTCGGAAATTTGTTCATCATCAAACTAAAACGTAGTTGTCAACTCACTTTCAATGAGCGAACTTCACTCCTCTGATGAGCTTCGATCATTCTCTTTGCGAAGGCATAATATTGTTGGTAACTGACGTTCAGCAGGTGAACTTCCTCCACTGCCAAACTGACATCGTCCACTTTGTGAAGTTGGATGGTTCTGAGGCAATTTGACCGCCTTGTATAGATCTTTGAATAATACTTACACTGTTTGCTTGCTTCAAATTCTTTCTTGTTCTTTTCAATGGTGGAATATCTTTTCAAACTGTAAAATCGAATTTCAAGTACAATAATGTAAAGTTTTCTATTGGACACAGATAAACACACTGCGTAGCGTCAAAAGGATTCATCTTCGATTTGTCCTTTTCATAGCCGTTGCGGCTAAACGATGTTGAAAACTTCTTATCGCAGTTTTGCTACTCCACAAGTAACACCCATCTTCACATTCTGCGACCAAGAAAATAAAACTTGGTTGCATTCAGCGAATGGCTTCCTCTTTTTGTCAAGAATATTTATTCAATTTTTCTCTTAATATTTTTTAGGGTCATTAATTTGAGAATATTAGGAGATTTTCATCTTCTGATGAGTTGGCCTGAGAGTGGAATGGAATAATATTTTCCACGATGCTCATAATCCTGTTTTGTTTAACAATCGTTCACTAAAAGGTAAAATTTTCAGCTCATAAAATATAATCGAATGGCGTCGGAGGAAAATCTGGTTCTGATGTCAGACAATTTTCTGGCTTGAAACTTCAACAAAATTTCAATTCTTTTTAATATGAATATTTCCTTCCCAACCTGCTCTGACATGGATCAAACTCATGCTCAGATATTTTGATGCTATTTTTGAACAAATTAAGAATTCTAGAAAAATATGTTGGAGAAAATGAGGTAGATTCCGGTTTTCTTTTGAACGGCCATAATTTGATACAGAATGAAGTAATTCTCATGATCTTTTTTATAACAATGTTATTCTCCAAAAGGTGTGCCTTCAAGCTCACAGGATATGACTATGTTGGCGTAAGAGAATGCATTATTGCCGACTGCAGGAATTGTTCTGTTGCAGAACATCAGTCAGAATTTTGTGTCATTTCAAATCAGAATATTTTTTCCGATATTGTTCTAAAAGATGAATCCTGTGTTTTAGATCCTTTACTGCTATTTGAACTTGTATACAAATCCAAATCAATAGGTTAGAACAGTGGTGGGCATACTTCTTAGTGAAACGACCATATTGATAAATTATAAGTATTAAAAGACCGCACACAGCGTTACCACCGGTTTCTACAGAGCTATATTAATAACCAAGGAGAAGGGCTCATGCATAAATTCATGTATTTGAAAGTGAGGCTAGTTGACAATGGGAATTATCATTAAGCCTAATCAATTAATCTATTGATGAGGCTAGCTCCCAGTGTGACACTTACATAAAAGAAGGTCAGAGGCGCAACACCTATACTGTTATTTAAACACTAGATAAGGCCCTGCGATAGTTACATCATTGCTTTGATAATAGATTAGAAAAAATACCATTCCAGCAGTAATAAATTGTAGATAACATGTCGTCTTTGTCAACTGTGACAAACCTCAATTGATTAATACTAAGTTGTATTTATGTCAAGTGTAATTTACAGCTGAGATGACTTGACCGATTTGCCAGAAGCTCCTAGCACCACTGAAAATGGAGGCACACAAGTCTCCTATGCCATTTCACAGGAAATGAATAGTGTAGAAGAGGTGGGGGAGATGGATAGGGGTCTGGAGGCTTGCCCCAGAAAAGTTTTTCAGAGCCACATCCTCTAGATTGTCAGAAGATGCTATTTTGGAACATTGTATGAAGGCTGCTAACACAATTGATATCTGCTCCCAGAGCCTATTCGCAAAAACTAATCCTATAAGTTGAAATCAAAATGGGAAGAAGCCACCATAATTCTTGCTTTTACTTTTGTATTGTCCAACGTTAGAAACAAGATCTCAAGCTAGTGCGCTGAAAGAAGGATAGTCTACGCCTGAATGTGCGTTGAAATTTCAGTGTGGCAAGACATTATTGCTCTACAAGGAGATTCAATTTCCCTGTAACGTGATTGGCTTTATCTGTTGGAGAGGGGAGGGTTTCACGCATTTGTTTCCACTCAAGAAGTTTGAACGTAGCTTCTTTGGAAAGAAAGTGGTTTAATATTATAACAAATTTCAACATAAAGGAAGGTGCTGGAAGAACTTCTCTTTAGAAAATAACATGGTGATTTTGCTTAATCTAGGAACATGAGTGAGAGTCTAATAGCTTTGTCATTTGTTGCTGTGAATCAGTGTTTGCTTGGAATAACTAGGGGGCTCTAGCCCCCAAAATGAAGAAAGAAATATCTAGAGGGCAGGCCCCCAATGAGTCCCCCAGCTCTTCACCCCTAGTTTCTACCTATGACATTCCCTGATCTTTGCCTGATTTTCTTGGCAAATGCAAACCCTTAGACAGCTGAATGATAAATGTAGGTGCAAATTTCCAATTCTTGGTTGAAAGCTTTGTTGTGTTGAAGGTCTTTGCCGATTGATTAAATCTCATGTGGGGAAAGTAGCCTTATTTCGATGAATAATGGAGTCTGAGGGCCTGCCCCCTGAACTTTTTAGAGGTAACTCTCTCTAAAACGTCGGAAAACGCCCATTTGCGGTATAGCATGTACTTATTTCATCATTGATCCTTCTGATCAGTAATCATTGATATGCTGAGAAGGTGAAAATTATCCTTCAACCTGATTTCCTTGAAATTTGAAGATTTACAACAAAAAGAGAAACCAAATGAAGCCAAATGTTATTGGAAAGCATTTGATATAAGAAAGTCATAATTTTATTGGAGTTCATAAGTCAATATGGAATTTATAGCAAACCAACAATATATGTCTTTAGAGATGCGAGTGCAGAGGACACCAAATTCTAAGTAACCCCCTTTCAGAGGAATGTTATATTCTTGATTGTCGAGAATCAATCCAGGGATTTCATAAGTTAACACTGTTTATACGTTGGATAGATTTATTAGCGGAACGTGATTTATTTGGATTTATCGAGAAGAAAAAAAATGGTGAAGAAAAAATGGTGCTGTAGTGTGATTAGTTGTCATCCCTGACAGTGCTTAAACTTATTATTGTAGCTCACGTACTACATACTTTTGGGAAAAGCAGAGGATGTTGCTGGTGCGCTTAATAATGTGAAAGAAACTGTGTTAAATTTGAAAATTGCCAACTATGACCCGTGCATTGCATGGCTGGTTGAGGTATTCGCCAAAGAAAGTGAAGACAGTATCGTGCAAAAGCTGATCTTTCTGTTTTGCAAAAGCTTCTTGACAAAGAAGGAAATTAAGAAAGTACTTCGTGATTGCTGTTTTTTCCCAGCATGTGATAACATCCTGTTTAGCGTTTGCCCAACAGACTGAAAGCTTTTGAAGATTGGGGATATCACACCCCATATTCGGGATGCCAAACCTCATGTACCCCCAAAATTTGCAACCGTAATACTGTCTCGTTAACAAGAGATATGATAACACTTTCTGCAAGTTCCGTGCCATGCTGTTTACATTTCAATTGCCGTATGAAACTAGAAGGAAGGCATTCTATTCATATGTAGCTCAATTTTCTATAAGGCACAAATTTGTAGTCATGTTTTTGGACTGAGGATAATATGCAAATCTATGAACCCTGCTACTCTTAATTTTAATTTGTGAGTGATTTTTTCTATATGATTGCAGTATTGAAAGAAGACGTTGAAGAAGTGAAAGAGGAAGCTCGCAAAATGGAGCAGCAAATTGCTAAATTGCAAGAAAGCCTCCGGCAATCTAAACTGCGTATGTGAATGAAATTACTTTCCTATTCTATCAAAAAGTTTAATTTTTGAAGTTCAAAATTCATTGTTAGAATTTTTCTCTTTAAATATAGAGTAGTTTCATTAATTTTTTAGAGGTGGAATTTGAGGTTGTACTACAACATTTATTCTATGAGAAGCACATATTTGAATCAGTGAGTTGTTTTAGTGTCACTGTTAGTTTCCCTGTATAAGTCAGGGCCAAAGTCGGAAGTAACTCATCATAAATGTAGCCCTCATCACCCTGTTAGCCACTACTGCTCCTTCCAGGTCATAGAATCTATCAAGATAATAATATCTACTCCGTACTCTTATGTCCCAAATAAGCATCCACTGCTTATGTGTTTCAAAATATTTTTCAATTCCCTACTCCCATTAGGGTCCCCTGCTTATTAAATCTTCAATTTTTCTAGGGTAAAAAGTTTGTACTGTTGTTGAGCTCCTCAAATAAAGAATGATATATATGTAGAAAGATTCAAAAAAAGTATTTGCTTCTAGTGATATTAATCAGCGCATTTTGTATTTGTGCTGGTTGTTGCACAGTTAATACAGATTTATGACCCCCTATCTGCTTGTTTCATTGCAAGGAATTTTCTAACCCTCCTGTTTATTAGGACCCCCTGCTTATCTAAGACTTAAGAATTGGAGTCCAGTTTCTAGATCACAGAAATGAGATCTCTGTTCGAAATGGGAAAACATCAGAGCTGTCATTTCGGTGGCCTAAACGAAGCAGCAGGTCATCGAAAAATGCTAAATGGAAGAGAAAGTTTCTTAATCTGTCATTGAGTTTTTCATGTTGTCTAAAGAGCAGGTCAAAATCAGTTTCTTAATGTTTCTCACAACTTCCCTCACCAAGCATGCGTTTTTCCAGAGCTTGTATCCAGATTAACATATACTGCAAGCTTTCATTGTTCAAAAGTTTGATTGCAGTACAATCATCTCGTTATACCACACAATATATTTTTGCTACCTTACCATTGCAAGCTGTGCCGCACAGTAGGTCAAGGAGCAAAACATGACAGGCTCAACAAAGCATTCGTATGCCTCACAATTGATAGGCTACGTCGCACAATCAGATAGATTGTCTGTCAGCATCCCATACATGGAGATGCCAAGCAGACAGTAATAAAAGCATTTCGTCATTACGCCATACCTCTACAAGAGAGATGTCAATAGAAGCATTCAGCACCGATTGCTTATGTATCGAATATTGAAGTATGGTATACAGAAATTACAGATTGAGAATTTCTGACCGCCTTTCTTAAGATGTGTCTGACATACTAGATCCACCACTGGAAAAGAAGGAAGACGTTTATAAGACGTTAATGGTAATGCGACTCATAGTTGCGAAATTACGTTGTTTTGTGTGGTTACGAGGCTCGCATCATTGAGTATGCAGGGAGCTCAAAACAGCACTTACAATGGAGTAGAAAACGGCTGAAAATTGATGTCAGAGGTAGTTGGGTACAATCAACCAATCAGTTGGCTTATTGGCCATTCAGAAGCATGCAATTAACTAACAACTCCTTGTTAGCCCTAGTTTTCTGAAGTGTTCATAGTCACAGGTAAAAGAAAATTAGTCATCCTTTATGATGCTTTATATCCTTGGCAGTTACAATGGTTAAGTCATAACTTTTCGCACTTTATTGCAAAACATTTTTCTGCTGATAGTGTAAAATTTGATCAAGAATATTTCTACGATGATTTTTGGACAACCTTTTGCTTTGGATTACTTTTACTTGTGTTAACTATTGGTAGTTATGGTGAAATCATAAGGAGATGTCTAAGCCCCCACTCTCCCTCTTATGAACAACAGGGAATTGCTCTGCCTCGTATTATGCATGACTTCTTTTCATCTTCAATGCAAATGTTAAGCTAAGCCAAGAACACGAAAGCCTTTATTAAATGTATCGCGTTTAGAGTTTCCTTCTTATACTGTTGGGAATAATTCGGATATCCCGTCGGTGATATGGGCGTACTTTCCTTAGTTTCAAGCTTCTCTTGCTTTGAAAAGCGACCTAATAGAAGTATCAGGAATTACTTACTGTTGATAATGTTTTGAAAGTTAGAAACGCCCAATCCGCTATACTAGAGTTCTGTAGTTTCAAATCTCTTATGTAAGAATTTTGATCAGAGTTTCTTTTAATAATCAAGTTAGGGATCCACGATCACCGACTCCATTATGTTTTTCTTCTATATAGCCGTGTATTTTCACAGATCAACCTCAACCTTAGATTTTGTATCTTGGATTGTCTTTAGATTTAGGGGCCTTATGAAAACTATAAAGTGCTGCTGAAATCACAATGATATAAAAGCGCCGAAGGCGCTAGATGTCCAGCTCGGCCTGCTGTGCGCTTTGTGAAGTTCGAAAAATATAATTAAAAACTTTTTTGCAACGTAGCAGTGAAGCCAAGGGCAATTATTTACATTGTTCTTGTTTTAAAATTTATATACGAAACTAACAATAATCTTTTTCCCGTGGTTTTTTGCAATTTAAGATTCCGAGCTCAGCAGATCCACCTATGAATGCGGACTTAGGTTGTATGTTGTTTGCTGCCATTGAGGTAAACATATAAAATATGTCACATTGTTAGCTCTAATAAGTGAAGTTGGATTGGATCTTTTTTCAGAAAATGGTTAAATTTTGCTCTGCGTATGGATGCACAAATCAATTTCTAAAAATGGCATTCCATTTCATAAATTTCCCCTGAAGGATAAGAAGGTTTACCTGAAGGAATTCCATATTCTTGAAGCGAATCTTTTACTTCATTTGATATATAATGACACAAAGAAACTGAGAAACTGAGTGAGAAGATCAAGATTCAGAAAGGTGTACGCTAAGGCGACACATTATCAGCTGCCATGTTCACAGCAGCTGTTGAAGAAATTTTTAAATGAATTCCTTCTGATACAGGCATTAACGTCAATGGGAAGGTCCTGAACAACTTGAGATTCGCAGACGATATTATACTGATTGCAAACACAGAGGAACAACTGCAAGAACTTTTGAAACAACTGAATGAAGAGGGAAAGAAAGACGGAATGCGAATGAATAAAAGGAAGACAGATCATGTGTAATGAAATCGCAAAGAAGCAATCGAGGAGTGGAATCTCAGTGGATGGAGTGAAGCTGGAAGAAGTGGAAGAGTACAAATACCTTGGGAAAGTGTTAACACCAAAAAATGAGATCAGTGTTGAAATCAGCCAGAGAGTAAATGCTGTGTGGAGAAAGTTTGGCCAGTACAGCCACTTCTTAAAATAGAGAAATACCCCAGAAACATGGGTGCTCACGAAAGAGCAGTCCAGAAAGTTAGCAACCTCACAAAGGAGAATGGAGAGAACCATCCTAAACATCAGCCTGAGAGACAAGATCAGGAATGAAACCATCAAAGAAAGAACCAAAGTGAAAGACGTCACTGAAACAGTAAGAGACCTGAAAAGCAGATGGGCTGAACACGTAGCAAGAATGGAAGACAAAAGATGGGCCAAAATAATAACTGAATGGTACTCAAGAGGTTGGAAAAGAGTAACAGGAAAACCAAAAGGAAGATGGAGAGATGAGGTCGAAGAGAAGGTTGGACATAACTGGATGAGAGTCGCTCTTGTCAGAGTTGCGTGGAGACAGCTGTGGAGGCCATCCGCCAGCAATGGCGTGACAGGCTGATGATGATGATGATGACACAAAGTTCTTTCTTTGATAAGAATAACAGAAATGAAAGTTTTTAAGGTTATTAGAGAAAATGAAATTGAATTTCCAATTACTAACTTAGTCCCCTTGTAATAAATGTTTGCAAAACACTGTATTTCAACAAGACAGAAGCACACCGCAGCAACTGCCACCTGTAAAGTACTTGAAACGTCACGATCAATGCAAAAATTGCCAAAATTAAAAAAAATTGAAAGGAACCGGAATAATTCAGACTAACTCACTACTTTTCACGCTTAAAATCCGTGCAGAACTTCATAAAAGCAGCCCTTACTTTTCACCAAATTGTATGGGCTCAGTACTGGCAATAATCCTTTTTGCCACCATGTACAATGGCCGCCAAAACAATATTTTCCTCACTCGGTTCAATGTGCCGGACCCCTGAGTTGGACGCCTAGCGCCTTCAGCGCTTCTATATCATTCTGAAATCAATAATGTGTTGAATAGAGCGGTTCACATTCATGCAATGCAATCATCAATTCTTTCAGCGGTCATTCATTAGGAATAATTAGAATCCACAAGTTTATATTGGGACCTAATCAGATTTTAGCTCAGGGTCCTGATAGCCATAAATAGAGCTTTGTCCTCAAGCCACTTGCTTCCAGCGTTACTTCTCAGGGCATACCAATCTTGGCCCATCAACTGCAACTGCTTTGGAATAGCACTTATATCTTAATTTTGCATCCCTTTTTGCATGCATTGAAGGTTGTGCATGCATGCTTTTTGCATGCCGCTTTGCTTGCATTGAAGGTTGTGATAGACCTGTAAAAATATACGATGGCCACTCTAAAAAAAAGGCTGACTATTCCAAAGTAGCATAATAAGCTGATGATTGATCTTTTAAGTAAACACTCAGGGAATAAATATCAGTGACCTTAATTAATCACACAAAGTAAAGGCTATTGTTCTTGGCTCCAACTGGTTATCTTTTAATTTGTGACGTAATGCTTAGAAATAGTTCTATTGCTATCTGTTATATACGGATTCCTCTGCTTTTAGAGCCCTACACGGACAAAGATATTGGTGAGTTGATTTTCAGATCATTTTCATGACTGGTTTTCTCATCACTTTCATCATTTCAAGTTCAATTATATTATCTAGTACTTAGAGCTTTACTGAACTGTACAGATTTATCCATTCAATTACCCTTCTAGAGAACACTAACTTGCTTAGAATCTGTTATTCTCAATATACCGATAGGGAAATGCTCTTTTACTTGATAAGCATGGCCTATGTCAATGGCATTTCAAATATATCAAAGCAAAATAACACAATAAACACAATATTCCTTGATGATTACTTTATTGTGAGACTTATACGCAATTATTTGAAAGACGCAACTTTACATCATCAAAGGGTATGGTGGCCCAGCGTTGCCAGTCAAAAATTAGAAAATATTTTTTCTTTGAAACTGAACTAATCTGTTGATGTACAGATAAAATTTTATTTCTAATGCAAATATTATTTTCTCTCTGTGGCTGAAAGTCATTGTCAAAGTCAGCAAGTAAAGTATTTTTCTTTTGAAATAGCAAAAGAATTGTCTTGATCAGTTTAGCCTTGCATTGCTAGAAGCAACTCCTTGTGTTCATATTGTCTAGTAAAAATGCACAAGTTGAATATTCCAAAGTAGCATAACAAGCTGATCATTGACCTTTTAAGTAACACTAAGGGATTATCAGTGACCTTCATTAATGAAAGAAAGTAAAGGCTATTGTTCTTTGCTCTAGCTGGTTATCTTGTACTTTGTGACGTAATGCTTAGAAATAGTTCTATTGCTTTCTGTTATTTATGGATTCGTCTGATTTTAGAGCCCTACATGGAGAGAGATATTGGTGAGTTGATTTTCAGATCATTTTCATGACTGGTTTTCTCATCACTTTCATCATTTCAAGTTCAATTATATTGTCTAGTACTTAGAGATTTACTGAAATATACAGATTTCTCCATTCAATTACCTTTGTAGAGATAATCCCTTAGTGTTACTTAAAAGGTCAATGATCAGCTTGTTATGCTACTTTGGAATATTCAACTTGTGCATTTTTACTAGACAATATGAACACAAGGAGTTGCTTCTAGCAATGCAAGGCTAAACTGATCAAGACAATTCTTTTGCTATTTCAAAAGAAAAATACTTTACTTGCTGACTTAGAATCTGTTACTCTCAATAGATCGATAGGGAAATGCTCTTCTAATGTGTAAGCATGGTTTATGTCAATGGCACTTCAAATATATCAAAGCCAAGGAACACAATCAAAACAATATTCCTTTAGGATTACCTTATCCTGAGACTTGTAGGCAATTATTTGAAAGACGCAGCTTCATATCATCAATGGGTTTGGTGGCCCAGCGTTGCCAGTCAAAAGTAGAACAAATTTCTTCTTTAAAACTGAACATTAACATTAATCTGTTCATGTACAGAGAAAATTTTAGTTCTAATGCAAAAATTATCTCTCTGTGGCTGAAATTCATTGTCGAAGTCGGCAAATAAGGTATTTTACTTTTCAAATGGCAAAAGAAATGTCTTAATCAGTTTAGTCTTGCATTGCTAGAAGTAGCTTCTTGTGTTCATATCGTCCAGTAGAAATGCACAATGTCATTGCATAGCTTCATCAAAACGTACATTATGAAGAGACAACAGATATGGGGGAAATTCCACAGGGACGTAAAAATGAAAATACCAAAGCAAAAGGAAGCCAAAGAATAGAAACTGAAATTTTGAATCTTCTCCACATAGGATTGACATCCAGATGCTTTCTTTGTCAAGAAATTTAATTTATAGTTTTGCCATATTTGATCAAGTTTACTTCTAAATATCTCATTTGCCAGTACAAAATCTCCATGTGTACTTAGAGCTCTTTGTAGAGAGTAAAGTATCTCAGCTCTTTTGAGCTTTCTAGCAACCATGCGGCGAATAAAAATTCCCAGGTTAGATGTCATACCACCATGAGTCCGTGAGGCAATGCCTTCGGAAATGGTATATTTAGTATACAAGATATATTGCCTTACACCTTTCAAAATCTCTCAGCCTCTTTCCTGTGAATGAGGCTCTAGCTGAAAGAACATTTCAGGAGCTGAATATTGAAATATTGGAATGCCAAAGAATCACTGCCCCCACCATGTTCCTCAGTAGAACTTATCATCACACAACAGGCTTAAGCAATAAAGAAGATTGAAGCTGTTGTAGTTTAGCATCGTGGTGTCTCAGCTTTCATAGCTTTTTCACACTTTCAATATCTCTAGTTTCTTATGAATGTATTAGCAGATTGCTTCGAAGTTCCGCAGTTATGCGCATGTATGTTTGTGTAAAGGAAAGAAAGCTTTACACCCAACATATTTACAAGTCTTAGCCTATAACAAAAGACAGACAATTGAAGAGGATTCGAAATTGCTTGTATAAAAGTTTATGCATAGATTGTAGTAATTTTTATTAACATTTCAAACTTTTAACTACCCTTGGTTTCTTGGACCCAGTTCTGAAATGTTATAGCATTTTGAGTAGTTGACAGTTCATTTCTTACAAACCTTTTCCTTACAAGAAAAAACGTGTAGTCTCAATGATAACAACTAAATTTTTTCAAGTCAATTATTTCATATTCTGTTGTATATCAGGAAAAGTCGTATCACTATAGTCCAATATGGCTTTCTCTGCGTTCTAAAGTAGGTTATTGCTAATTTTTTTCCATGGGGCCTTGACCCCTGATCCCTGTCTTCCTTCCCTTCTTCATCAACACTTGAAAGTGTCGGTATCTTTGCAAGCTTTGTGTGTAAAGGCTAACCATAAATTGCGGGCACTTTGTAACAATTTATACAGTCTTAGCTAAATTTCAAAGGCGGTTGTTTACGAATATTGTGCTATACGTCATACATCAAAAGTTCTGTAGAAACCTGTACTATATTTGGAGGTTGGACCAAACTCCGTAACTGATGTAGCTTTAGCTTCCCCAGCCCTACTTTCAAAGTCAATGCATGGACCCTGCATCTCATTGTTACCTGATGATTCATTATTTCTCTTATATTTCCCACCCACGTGACACGTAGTTCATAGCGCAAAAACTGACATAAGCCCAGTTATAAAGAGGCATTGTTTCATGCAAAGCATTATAGACTGTTAGAATGCTAGGCCAATCAAGAGATATCATTTCGAAATTGAACAGAACAATAAATTCTTTGGCGACTTTTACAGTGATCTCATACTACAGAGAAAATTATTTTTAACTTAGTAGCTATATGGTAAGGCTGAATGTAAAAGTGCTCTAAACTGAAACTTTTAATTATTTACAAAATGCTCTTACTCAACATAGAATCTAGGGGCTTCAAGCCACAGGTATATTGTGAACAGAGATCCTGATTGTGTTCGTAACCGGGTTCCTAATAAGAGCAGATCCTATTATATTGAAACAGAAATAGGCTGGGTCCATGAATTGCATGCGAAGACCTTCAATAGTCCTTATCCTTGCTATATCATATTTCCAAAACAAATAAAAGGGTAACTGAGAGACCGCTCCCCTCATTAGAGTGAGAAAAGTAATGCTTTTTGGAAGTGAGTGTAAGAAACTGGTAGGAACATTTGGTAGAAGGAAGTGTCATACATTTATAGAAGATTTTAATTATTGTAACTACATAGAGGATCTATGTAAACCTTCCTCCCTTCCTATATACTACAAAATAATTTTACTTTGTGAGCTAGTTCCAGCAATTACACTACCAAATATTGAAGCCAATGAACTCGCCTTCTTGTCTTAAACAGCTTTGAAACAAGGGTTAGTTTTCAATTGCGAAATACTCTTTTGACAGCCATTACTGTAAGCTCTGTTTATATGTAAATTGGCTATTTCCCTACAAATAATTCTGGTACTTGCTAACTTTTATCCCAATGAATTTTTTTTTCAATTAGTTGGCCTTGATGGAAGTTACTTCTGTTCTACTGAGTAAAAACTGATTCTTACAACAATGACGGATTTCGAGTGCACACTGTTTGATTAGTCCTTTTCAAATTTCATCTTATGTCTTGGCCTGTCCCAGTTAAACACAGCCCCATCAGAAATTATCATAAGTCTAGTATTTTTGTGTTGGTTGCCTAGTAGAATATATCTTGTCTATTTTAGCTTATGACATAAAATTTTTCTGTCGGACACAAAGTTCTTAGCGATATACAAAGAACAAGCACAATAGTACAATGCATGGTGGCCCAGGAAGGCCATGACACAAATCTACTGTTCCACGGCACAAATCAAAACTTGTCCATGGCACAAATTTACTTTCTCACATCACAAGTCTACTTTCCCTCGGCAGAAATCTACACTTGTTCACAACACAGATCTACTTATCCACAGTAGAAGTCTACTTCTCCAATGTGGAAGTGAACATTTCGAAGTTCCAATGATTGAAAAAGATAAAGCATACAGTTCTTACTACATGGTCCTGTGGTTAGTGTGGATGCCATAGACGGAAGTATTAGGGAGTTTTGGGGGCTGGACACACCCAAAAGTTTTCGCACCTTTGGTTAATTTCTGTAATGCTCTCGTTTTCCTTATTTTAAAGTTTATACGACTGCTAAGACTTTGAATCACATACATTTAGCAATAAGTTAAGAAAACACTCTCTTTCATATGAATGCTGATAGATTACAATGCAGTCAATAGGCCTAGCTCCAGAGTAAACAACAAACATCTAGTATTCAATCACTTCGACTTTATACAATTTTGAGTCCCTAAGGACCTTTAAAATGAAGTTTTATTTTCACAACCCATGACCAAACAATTGTTCTTCTTTTTTTGAAAAACGTATAAAACCCAACTTAAATCAGTGAAAGCTATCACAACAGATATATTTAGTTCAATTTTCAATCACCAATCTGTCTGGTTGTCTTCTTTCTCTGCGAGGGTATCTTCATTTGGGTGCAATTTCTTTTATGTTAGGTTCTGGTATTGCATCTTTGCTTATGCTTCATTTATTTTTTGATTCCGTTAATTCTTCAGTTGTCATTTCCTTACCTTTCCCTTCTTTCAATGTTGGTGTTGACATGGTAGGTTTGTTACTCGGTTCTCGTGCTGGTGTAGGTGCTGGAATTGTCTCTTCTGTTTTAGTTGGAATCTCTGGTGGTAGAACTTCCTCTTTTCTCCTGTCTATTAACGTTGATGGAATGTAACTTGGTCTAATCTGTGTGCAGTGTCTATCCAAACTACGTCCTCGACTTGGAATTTACTCGACTTGGAGCGTTTCTTGGGCTAATCTCTTTCACTACTATTCCAGGTAACCACTTTGCCCCTTTACCAAAATTTAAAGCAAGTAAAGCTTGACTCGGCGCGAAAACAGCTTTGAACTCCGTGTTATCTTGGAAAATCTTAACATGTTGCTATTTGTCTTGGAGACTCTTCTGTCTTGGTAAATCAAATCTTGTCTTGGGTTGTCGATTCATTAACAGTTCAGCAGGTGACTTTCCAATAATTTTAGGCGTTGCTCTATATGTTAATGAAAACTTATCCAATCTGACTGATAGTGGTTCATTACTTATCTTCATCTGTGTAGTTGTTGTCTTGAAATGTCTTACATAACGTTCAGCTAGTCCATTTTTTGCTGGATGCGCAGGTGCTGTCTTTGTATAAAGTATGTTGTTCAAACGTAGGAATGTTCCAAAGTCATTACTAGTAAATTGTGCTCCATTATCCGTGACGATATGATCTGGTAGACCAAAATGAAGTGTTGTAGTGCAGCAATGCTGTTACTTGTAGTAATGGTTGTCATAGGGACAATCTCCAAATACTTTGAATATGTGTCTACGATCACTAAGAACATCTTTCCTTCGTAGGGACCAGCAAAATCCAGGTGCAGACGTTTCCACGGTCCCACATGCCATGGCCATTTTGCCATGTTGTGTGTCAGATGGTTTCTTTGCTGTTTCTTGGCAGACAACATATTCTTTTACTTTGCTTTCAACGTCTCGATCAATCATTGGCCACCGCACATACTTCCTAGCTAACTGTTTGGTTTTCACTATCCCAAGATGCTCAGCATGTAGGTCATTTAGTAGAGTATATTAGTACAGTTCTTGCTTTCATAAACACAGGATTTTTGTCATTAACTCGTATTGAGACTTGTACTCCCTCAAGCTTTCCTACAGTTGTAGTGTCAAATGGATGGGCGAAATCTCTCATTACATCCTCTACTGTCACTCTGATTTTGAAGATACTTTTCCAAGGTAGTGTAATGTTCTCCATCAGATTTTTTCACAGCAACGATGGTCCTGGACCATCGACGACACAAATTTTGACATCAGTCTCCTGATCTTCAATTTTAACTTTCATGCTTTTCTCACCAAAGTACTTAATTACATCTCCTGTAAAGCTCTTCAGTATTAAACTAGGGCGATCCAATGCAGAAAAATTTGCATTTCGTAATCATAAAAAATCTTGCTTCTTGAGATGGATAACTGCACTTCCAGTGTCAATATCCATTGAAATTTCTACTCCTTCATTGAATAATTAGAAACTCCTTGTGATCCAATAATTTCACTTGTATTCACATGATACATATGCACATATCGATCTGTTTCATATTCTTTTTCATTGAATCCATCCACTTTATCGACTTGGCAAACATTTTTCCTCCCAAGTTTTTTCTTTTGACACATTTTTTGTAAGTGCCCTTCCTTGCGGCTATAATGACAATTAGATTTGATCACTTTGTATCGATTTGCAAGATACTCTTGGGACCCACAACGATAACATTCTTTTGTCTTTGTTTGACGTCCTTCATTAACAGACACATTGCATGTAGTGTTTTCTTTGTTATCCTTTGAAGTCCTTTGAAATCGCTTTCCTTTTGCATAATTCACATTAGCAGAATGAGTAGCAGGACGAGTTTGCAATAATTTTACTTCTTTCTGTGCAGATTCATCTGCAATAGCAATTTGTACAGCACGATGGAAAGTTCTGTCTTCGGAGAATAACTTTGGTTTTGTAGTAGGATTCCTTACTCCTCCGACAAATTGGTCTCGTAACGCACGAGGTGAAAAAGTGCCAGAATTGCTTGCAATGAACTGTCAAATGTTTCAAACGATTGGCATATTCCAAAATGCTTTCATTTTGGTATTGAATAGCTTAATAAAAACGATGAGTTTCAGTGACCTCCGAAACTTTCAGCTTGAAGTAACTACTCAGTAGATCACATAGTTTGTTGTACGACTTTCCAACAAGAGAATTTCTAATAAAGTCTCTGTCTTTGTAAAGTTCATCGCATGGCTGCCTGTTCCGTTGTTTCCTCATTCTCAAAAGCTGGAAAACAGCTAACTTTTGACTGTAAAATGTAGTGTCATTGCCATATAAGGAAACGTGCATCACGCCGTTAACTGTTTCCTGCCTAAATAATGTTCTCTTCACTATCTTAATATTGTTATTATGCGATACTGATCTGTCAGTAGCCATGCTTTGTGATGTCAGTGTCAAAAAGGATGCAAGAATTTTTTTCATGATTCTTTTACTAGCTTGAGTCATTTTTCGTAGTTTCAGAGCGTAGATGCTACCTAACTCGTCTAGAGCTATTTCCTTAATGTCAGAAATTTCGCTCCAAGATGCACAAACATCACCAACCAATTCTTCAAGAGCATGGTATCAAAACACCTGCAATATCAAATCTCTACTAGAAACTATAGATTCTTTTGCAGACTTTGATTCTAGCACTTTGTTGAAGTTGTTAATTGTTCTGGCTTCTTTGATATTCATTCTTTTGTTTAGGAAATTGATGGCAGATTGTACAAGTTCAACCCTCACTTCATCATTCCTTTATTTCATTGATGTTAGAAACTGGATGTTTGTTTGTTGTAAACTGCCAAGTTCTTATTCACTTACTCTCAAGTGCCAAATAAATGGGGTATCCTAATAGACAGAAGGTTGGAACAAAATCCAAATGTTAGTAAACGGGGAAAGGGGTTGAAATGTGAGAAAAGGCTTTAAGTGATTATACAAGGACGGAAAGAACATAAGCAGGTTGTTGTAAAACATAAAACTGAAATATACACAGCACTACGCTATTTTGTTATGAAAAGTTTGCGTAAATAATATTAATAAAGAATGGAAATAAAATGATGGATTTGTATAGAGAGTCAATATCCTTACAATTAATAAACTGAGGTCCTAATAAGGTCAAAGTGGTTGGAAGAAATCAGAAAACTTAATACGTGTGGGACGTTTATTTGGTACTTGAGAGTAATTTTACATTTTGTAAGAAATACTCTTTGTTGAAATATTGCTCATAAATCATATATCACGACTGTCAGTGAGAATTGTTTTCAGCCAGCTTTCCATTTGCTTAAATATCCTTGTGCCATGTTGCGCTCTTTCCCTTCAGAAGTGACTGTGTCTCTGACACATCTTTTCAGCAGCTTCAAGATTGTTTACCACTGCATCCAGCAAATTCAATCTGTGCTCGGCAAATCTCACTTCAAAATTTGGGAACCCCAAGCATTTTTCATTTTCTTTGCGTAAAAGGTTTCTTCACCTTGGAGCCGTTCTGAAAAATGAAAAAAATGACAAAACATTTTTCATAGAGGTGGACAATTCAGACTACACTGACTCTACTGACTTAACGCTAAATCTGATTGGTGACATATGCACCATGCAGTGAGAATTTCCTTACAATTATGATCACTTAAAAAATTTCCACAATCCTACTGTCTTCCTTTTATTAGCAATTTTTTCATTAGTGCTTACTCCAACCAGTTTTTCAGTATCCACACCAAAGCTCTCAAGACATACGAGAAATGATTCCAACAATCCTTCAGCTCCTCCTTTGACACTGCTTGAAATTCCAAGAAAGATAGTTTGGACTGATATTTCATTGCTTGGTATGAATGTTGCTGTTACAAACTTTGAATCAATTTTTTGTCTATCAGCACTTCCATCGATTTGATCTGAGTAGCACAGGTAATTCATTAAATCCCTCATTATGATCTCCATTTGCAATTTGGCAATAGTGCTTCTAATTTCAGCATGTGTCACTGGGTATCTATAGTGAAATAAGCTTGATTTCTCAACTGCTACACAATCGGCATCCCATCCTTTCGATTCAAAAATGTTGTTCAAGTTGTTGCTGTATTCATGAGAAAGTGAGCATGATGACCAGCTTCTTGCACTCATTGTCTCTGCTTTACAGTTGTTGATTGCACCCACTGCCAATCTGAGAAGGAACTTCAGAGAATTTTTCTGACACTTTTCAAACATTCTTATCCATGGATGCTCAGATGACTTACTTTGGCACAACACATCATGTGTGTTTAATCTTTTAGCTTCTTTGTGTGCCCTCTATATCAAATGATCTACGAGAAGTTTCAATCGCTCTTTTCAATCGAATCCCTAAGGCCATAGGAAGACCTCAATTAGCAGAAAATTGGGGTCACTTGGTTCTCATATTCTTTACATACAGAACAAATCATCAATTGCCATTGTTTTTATCTTTCATTTCAGTTTTTACTTCAAGACAACTTTCCGATAAAAGTAAACAGTTAATGCTAAGTTTTTTACTTCTGTACCGAACAGTTTCCTCATTAGTACTGAATTTCTTAAGTTCATCATCATCTATTTCATGGTGCATGACAGCTAGGAAATGCACTAATTCATCAGTTGGTTGAGCTGAAAGAGTTTTCCTTCGGTTAGATTCGAATTTCCAGCTAAACGCCCAGCTTTCTGATTGCCAAAAATACAAAGCAGTGATTTCTGCCCTGGTGCAGAGGCAGTTCCATTCCATGTCTTCACCTTATTCTCAATTCTTTTGTCATTGCCAAAATTCTGCTTTTTCTTCATCGCTGCTGAACGTGTAGAAACGTCGTCAAATTGTAGAAACTCTAAGTTATTTCAAAACATTCGGCTTGCACAGCTGAAGGTTTGTCTATGAGTATTGGAATGTGGCAGCTAGTCACGTATAATTCCGAAAGTAGACCATTTCCTTTTTGCGCTTTACACTGGAAAATAGACAATGCCACTTTATAAACATGTTTTTGCCACATACACACCTGAAAAAGCACCCCTTGTGAATAATTTGCTCCGATTTGTTAAGACAAAAACTATTTGGAATATTTTATAACTAGGAAATTTATATAATTTGAAAAGTTGTCCAGTGGACCCAAGGAACCTGTGAATTATTCGGATGTTGCCTGTCACTATTGGTTAAGGCATTGGGCCTGCTGGGGAAATTTTCCCATTAGTATGTATGTTAAAAAATGGCCTCATTACGACAGCGTGATTTTGGTATTGTTACTGAAAGGACTGGTAAGTGCTCTATTGTCTCTAATAGATGGCCCCCCCCCATCTACTAAGTTCAGGAGAATTTTCCTTTCCCCACTGCCTACTAACAGCCATTTTTATTAAGTCGTACAAATAAATCATTGTCAGAGAAATCAGAAATTTAAATTGCCGTTTAATAAAAAATTTTTACTATCATGAACCACCTTCTCTTTGCACTCTTCTTCTATTGAAAAGCTGCCGACGTGCATACAACCTTCCATTAGCTCCTTTTTATTGAAATCTAGCGCCCTTCAATTAAAATTGGTCAATATGAATACCCCCTCTATTGCATCCCCCTTCCATTAGAAAAAATAGAGGATTTATCCAAAACTTTATTTGTTCGAAATTACAAAAGAATTTCCAAAATATGCTGGACTATGACTGGCCAACTGTAGCAATATTTAGTCCATCGAATATATGTTCAATAATGTGAAATGTATTCCATGTCTTACTTAAATTTATGTAATCCAGTCCTAATATGTATTCAATCTATCCTAATATTTGTTCAAGTCAATGTTGACATATGTATTCAATCCGATGTTAATATATATTCAATCTGAGGACAAACTATAGTCAATCCAATCATCAATATTTTCTATCTCAATGGTAACTTCCATGATGAAGTCTAATAATGTTTTCTTTCATTTTAAGATGACATGAAAGCCAAGTACAAGATTGAATATCAAAAGCATGAAATTCGTAAAGTTAACTCCAATGGCAGAATTGTTTTGGAAGAAGTGGATGTTGAAGAGTTTGCTGTGAAATTGAGGATGAGTGATCAAAGGCCCGCTATGGAAACTCTTAGAGGTAAAGCCGATCGATACTTTGAACAACTAGAAGGTAAGAGAGGGAGTTATATTGAAATGGATGAATTAATTGAGAAGAACAAACGAGTAACATTTGTCACTGGAATTGCTGGGTCGGGTAAGAGCGTTCTTGTAAACCAAATGACTTACAAATGGGCAAATGGGGAGTTGTTCAACGAATTCAAAGTTTGCATCACTTTTGAGTGCAGAGAATTGAATTACTTTGCATTAAATGAAGGCAGTGGGTTAGAAACACATAAAATGATCATTGAATTTCTTAACCATAAATTTGGCTTCTATGTGAAGGACTCCAAAAATACCTTGTTTATTGTGGATGGATTTGATGAGTTGTTTGACAGCAATGAAAGTTATTCCATTATTTCTGAACTGCTTGATCTCAAAAAGTCAAAATATAAAGAGTCAAAGATTATAATCACTGGAAGGCCCCATATAGAAAAAATGTTAAAAAAGCATGGTGGTGGAAATATGTGGGGTTTACAAAAAGTTGAAATACTTGGACTGAGCAATGAGCAAATTGATGATTACATCCACAAATTTGCATCTTCTGATGAGGAATTTACAAAAATAAAGAAGGTAAAAGACTCTTCAAAAAGCAATGTGAAATTATATCATGTCCCACAATTTTTGAACTCCCTCTGCTGTGTTGCACTTTTAACAGACGAAACAGAAATTAAAAATGCTGCAGAGTTGTATTGTTGGTCATCCTACCTCATGTTTCGACAGCATGCTGATAAAGATTGGTCACGTGGCAAAAAGATTCCTGAAATTTTCAATGAATATTCAAAAGTCTTAGTGGTACTGAGCAAAATATGCCATGAGTTACTAAATAGAAATTCCATTATTTTTGAAGGAAATATTGAATCACTATTTGGTAACATTGGAAAGGGGGACAAATTTCTTAGCAGTTTGTTTGTTGATATTTCCAATGACTTTAAAGAGAGAAAGCAATTCAAACATCTGACTCTGATGGAATTTTTTTCAGCTATTTATGTATGTACCATCAAAGAACACGATGAAATAATTAAGGATATTTTAAAGAAAAGATCATATGAAGTATTATTTTTCTACTGCCAGCTGATGTCAGGGTTAATGTATAAAGGAATTATCAAAAGTTTGTTCACACATGCTTTAACATTAGAGGAAAGTGATGCAAAGAACTTTTTTTGCAACATTTTGAAATTAGTGCGTGAATATGTTAGTGATATGGGTGATGAATCATTCCATGTATCAGTTGATGTTATTATGTGCTTAATGAATGCAGATGTTATCAGCAAACAATTCATTTTATCTATTGTTAATCAATTAAGTTTTAAGAAGGTTGGCGGCGACATCAACAGCCGTAAGTGGATTGAAATGATGAAAACCTTAACTGTTGATTTCGAATGCTCGAATAATGAACTCAAAAAAGCATTTGAAAATGTTCGTTTTGGGGAGTTCATTGTAAGTGAATTGAATGAATTGAAATATGCAAAGTATTCTGGATTTGTTGATTTGATCAGATTGGATGGTAGCATTGCAAAGATAAAGACAACTGTAAGAGACATTCGCAAGGAAATTGATGGAATTATTGAATGGGTGGAAGTTAAAAGGGTAAATATTTGGGGTTACAAATTAGAAGATAAGGATATCGATGATGAAATGACAGAAAGCTCTAAATTGGAATGGTTGCAGATATACAAATGTTATGTAACTGAAAAAGGTTTCTTTAATTTATGTAAATGGATGATTACAGTTGAAGGGTTTAGATTAAATGGCATTAAAGAAATGAAAGTTGAATGGTGGAACATGTTGGTGGAAGTAATTGTGAATGCAAAGGAGAAGAATGATGGAGAATTGGCATTGAAGGAGTTGGAGATATGGTATTGCCCTTTAATGAATGATGACATAAAGGAGAAGGTGATAACACTTAAATTGATTCATAACTACTCCAGTTTGATAATTATCTGTAAAAGACTTAATATGGAACACCATCTGCAAACTTTATTTACAACGAAATTCAAACATTTCTGAAATGCAGTTTGAAACCATCTTTGGTTACACATAGAGGTACAATACTCCCCAAAAGTCCTGGGACACTTTGCATATTTTCAATCTGTACGGAGCACTCACCCCTCCTCCCCCTAAACAATGTTTTTTACTGAGAGAAGTACATGTGGTAATGGAAAAACGTTTTGTGCACAATAACGCCAAGTGTCTCAGGAACAGACCAACATTGTTTTAGGGGGAAGGGGGTTTGCATCAATGCGTGATGTTTGAAATGCTGAGAAAGCTATGGTTTTTCATAATTTTTTGTAAATGTCCCAGGGACTTTCGGCAAGTATTGTAGATTACAAGAAACAACAATTATTTGATTTCAAGGGTGTGAATGTCATTATTTTTGCCTATAACATGAAGGATATTTTGACTTTTTAACGAATAAGTTATGGAAATGAATTAAAATGGCTTTCTTTTCCTAAGTTTAAGTAAAAATAGTACTGACGCAGTCAAATGGTAGACAACATTGAGAGGTTGGGGCTATGCACCTGTTCTGGGGCAAATTGTCATGCTATGTTAAGGGGGCAGGGGGCATCTTGCTATGCTTTTGAGATCTCTGGAGTAAAGGCTGTAGATGATCTTTGTTAAGTAAGGGGTCTCTCACAAGAGTGTTGCAATACAAAGAGGGGTTGATAGAGCTCTTCTGGAGCTCCCAATTTCTAAATAAAGATTTCATTATTGTAGAGGGAAATGTTGAATCACTATTCGGTCACATTGGAAAAGGGAACGAATTTCTTAACAGTCTTTTTGTTGATGTTTCAGGTGCATTTAATCAGATAATGCAATTCAAACTTCTAACTCTTATGGACTTTTCATCAGCTAGTTTTGCATGTACCACCAAAAAACACGACGAAATAATTAAGGATACTTTACAGAGAGGATCATATCAAGTACTATTTTTCTACTGCCAGCAGATGTCGTAGTTAATTTATAAGGGAATCATTAAAACATGTTTGTTCTCAATTGCTTTGAATTTAGAGGAAAATGATGCAAGAAGCTTTTATTGCAACATTTTGAAATTAGGTGCAAATGTGCTGATAATAAATATGATGAGTCATTCAAGCTATCAATTGATGTTCTTGATGAATAAAGCTGATATAAGCAAACAATTCATTTTCTCAATTATTAGTCAATTAAGTGATAAGTAATTTGGCAGTAATTGCTTGAGCAGCAGCCGTAAGTTGATTGAAGTGATAGGAACCTTAATTCGACATTGTGAACTCAATAAAGCATTTCAAAATGTGAATTTTTGGTACTTCTTGGTAGATGCATTGAAAGAATTTAGATACAAAAAGTTTTTGGCATGTTGTGATGAGATCAGATTAAATGGTGTTGATTGGAAGGTAGCAACGACTGTAAGAGACATTCACAAGGAAATTGATGAAGTTCATGAATGGGGGGAATGTAAAAATGTATTCATTTGGAATTGCAAATTACAAGGTGAGGAGCCTGATCATAAAATAGCAAAATGTTCTAAATTGAAATACTTGGATATAGGGAATTGTAATGTGACTAAAAATAGTTTTAATAATTTATACAAATGGATCATTGCAGTTAAAGAGTTTAGATTAAGTAAAATTGAAGACATGAAAGTTAAATGGCGGAATGTGTTGGTGGATGCCATTAGGAATGGGTCATTTCATGTCATTTCACTCTGCCATTTAACTCACCATCAAAGAACTCCATGAAGTTTTGTCTCCAAGTAGAATCAAA
The DNA here is from genome assembly GCA_018155075.1 of Cassiopea andromeda. Classification (NCBI taxonomy): domain Eukaryota; kingdom Metazoa; phylum Cnidaria; class Scyphozoa; order Rhizostomeae; family Cassiopeidae; genus Cassiopea; species Cassiopea andromeda. The sequence continues at coordinate 442,451 of WIPJ01000110.1, forward strand.
TGTTAAAATCGCCCATCTGAACTTTTAAATTCATAACAGTTTTCATTTATGACTGTTATGAACATGCCCATAAATTCACATAAAAATGATTGTGCTGCTAAAACATTTTGTGACCTCCAATATGACAGCAAATTGCTCTTAATAAAGGTAGGAAGACAATATTTGAAATTGGGGTGCCTCTATATGTGCTGATTTGATATTTCTTGCTGGAAAGATCATCAGAGGGCTCTTGTTTTTGGAAAAGATGCCAAACTTCAAGGAAGTTTTTGTTATTTGGCATTGAAGGTGTTGAAGATGCACAAATGCCATTTTATGACTGATGAAATGAAGGAGAAGGTGAAGGAGAACATTTATACTGATTCCTGATTCATAAATACTTCAATTTTATAATCATATGCAAATGGTTTCATATCTCAAGTAATTTGCTAACCTCATTCACAATGAAATTCAAATTGTCCTGAAATGCAGTTTGAAACCAATTTTGGTTATACATGACAATGCTTTCTGAGAAACAGAAGTTTTTAATTTTCGTGATTTGAATTTCATTGTTGTTGATAACTTTAAAATGAAATATTAGCTGTTTAAAGCATGAATAATGGGAATGGATAAATGCAAATGGACTACATTCACTAATGCTAAGTACCAATGGTAAGGAATCAGTCTAATAGCAGGAAAAAATGAGGGGGAGGAAGTTTCACCAGTTTTGTGGCTAGTTGTGATTTTATATTCAGGGACAGGTGGTTTCCAGCTTTGTGTAGGAGATTGTTGTACTAAAGCAATTGCAAAATTTTCTCATGGGTGGGGATCTTTAGCAATAATATTGCATAGCAAAAAAGAGTATGCTAGATTTGGGGTGATGTCATGACTATGAGATTGACGCGAATAATGTGTCCTGGGTTCTAGTTGTTTTCATATACCTGTAGCTGGGGAAGAACTTTTGTGATGTCTACATGTGATTGAACATTTCAATGTTCAATTCTGAAGTTGCGTTTTTGACAAAATCCTGCTTTATCGTAGAGTTTTCCCTACTTCAATTTTGTTCAATTGCACTTGTGTAGTGGTTGTATGTGTGTAGTGTAGAGTGTGATACCTCATTGGCCTTGCAAGCTGTAGGAGAATGATATGTAATACAATGTAGTATCTCTGCCATATCATCCAATAATACATGTGGTGTCAGAAAATCATCAAGATTCTTGCATAAATTGCCAAGATAAGTGACTTTTAGTAATGATTTTGCTGTATAGTATACCTTCCTCTTATGAAAGGAGTATTGCCCACAGTTGGCTCTAAATAGTGTGCTGCTTGTAGGAGGGACATCCTTTTAGTTCTTAGAATATTGTTGGTACAAGATATTCTTTGTTCGCATATGTTAAACATCTGCTCTTTATGTAAGCAGAATCTGAAGAATCTTGTTTCAATCACCAGTTGGTATTCCTGTTGTAGAATGTTCGATCTAAGGAAAGGTCATCAATGAAGGAAGATCTTGGTGCTTCTCCTTTACCAGCATGTACAAATGACACTCGTCTCTAACTTACTCTTAGCTAATCTAAGTGAATATATGCTTTTGTATTACTGTGAGACTACTGCTCATAAACTTTTACATCTTCCTCTATGACTATTGCTGTTTTGTTATCTTTTCCAAGGTTTCATACTTACTTAATTACCTGGTGTCCTTGCTATGGGATGGAGTTGGTCGGAAATATTGGCCTAGGAGACAGAGGCACAGGGGGACATACCCAACTTTGGAAACACTCACTCGTGCAAGGTTCCCGTTTTCATGTAACTTGGCAGCCTTTGGAAACACTTTGCAAAAACCAAAAACCTTCAAATCATAACCTTAGAATACATCTGTTCATGACAGAATTATTTCTTGCAAATGAAGGGGGAAAGAAGTGACCATTCGTAATTTGATAGGTTGCAGTCAACTGCAGCAGATCTATGTTTTTGAAAGAATAATTCATGAAGTTTTGTCTATTTTTTAGCTCAAATATAATGCCAGGTTTTCTTCTAAAGAAGTTTAGCAACTGCGCTTAGTCTAGTTGAGACCCTAGTTTAATTGTAACTAAGCTCAGTCTGCAGTCTGGTTTGAGACGAAATTGTTTGGGCTTGGTTGGGTGAGAGACCCCATCCCCTATGTAAGAATTGCTCAAAAGCCATGTAAGAATTCACTTTGATGGTGAATTTAGACCTGTTGTGACTAAAACTTTGAGCCTGTCTTTTGGTTTCTATTTGCCTATGGAGTATAGTACTGTTAGATTCAGTAGAATTTTTCTAAGAATAAATGAAAATAAACACTTTTCTGGTGATCTCAGAGGATCTAGTTTAAATTTCTTCGTGTCAAAGGCAGCATGAACTCAGAACCCCTAGTTAGTTTACATTGAGGGCCTGGCGCAATATTATTCTATTTTTATCATGCCAGATGATGTCTTGTTTTAATATATGTATTATCCCTAAGGAAAAAGGCCAAATTTTCTTTCCATACAACCTGCCTTGGTGCCCTTCACTCCACGTCTGAGCCAATTTTATACTGTTTCCCTGATTCCCTGAGAGGTATTATCCACGCCAGCTGTTCAGAGAGCTTTTATCAATGTTTCTAAATCATGGTGAAAGCCAATAATAGAGAGGTTTCGCAGCATTACGGATACGGATATTTGAGCGGATACGTCACTGATTTATCCAGACACGTGGTTGATTTCCGTGATTAAAAGCCGTAGTGAACGGATACGAAGCCTGATACTCGTAAGTATTGATACGGATACAGTTGTGTGTTCAGTTTGTCTACTTCGCTCACAAGTTAAAGCTTTTTTTCTGCTGATAGCTATCTTAGTTGTCTGTACCCTTTTCTAGCTATTTCTTGTCTACTTTCTTAGTATATTTTCCCCATTTCTTGGCTTAGGAACTGGTCTCGATATCCGTAGGCCTAGGCCTATCAAACGTGAATTGCTTGAAGTCATGACCAAGTCTGAATTGTTTCAGCTGATACCTATCTTTGCTATCTATACCCTATTATAGTTATTACTTTTCTAGTTTGATAGTAAATTAGGCAGTTTTCTTGTCTTTGAAACTAGTGTAAATATTCGTATGCTATAAATGAAATGTGAATTGTTTGGCGCAATGACCAACTTTGACCAGAGCAGCAAATGAAATACAAGCTAAAACTTGGTCATACTTCCCGGTAAATGCTAAATTTCTTGCATCATGATCAACTTTATTGATGTTTTATAGACATTTCAGGGGGTGTTACACCCAACGCCCCATCATGCTTGGATGTAGGAAATGGGGGTCTGTCCTGCCACCTTTTTTCACGTTTGTTAAATATTGTACCTGTTCAGCTACTCTAGTAGCCCTTTTCTGCGTAAAAACCTTTGCAATCTTTTATACAGCAGATACGAGATTACTTGAATAATGGAA
>WIPJ01000111.1:0-10087 GCA_018155075.1 Cassiopea andromeda
GCAATATTCATTGTTTTCATACAATTCCCAGTCACCGAACTACCTGAACTGTTTGTCCTTTAAGCAAAATTTACCTGAAATTTACCTGCCGAGGAACTATTGGGGGTGTAGCACACCCCCACACCCCCCCCGGTCGCGACGCCCCTGCATGCAGTACAGCCACTCCTGTAGCCATACAGCACAAATTGGAAGCAGCCTTGAGTCCTTCTCTTAATGTGCATGAGAAAAAAGCATCCTTTATACACTGCTCATGTTTTCCGATATTTTTTAGGGAACCCTGGGGCATACTAATGTAGTACAGCACAAAATTAATACAGGCAATGCTAGGCCCATTCCCCAATACCCAAGAAGATTGCCTTATGCTTATCGTGAAGAAACTAGAAAGCAAGTTGCAGAATTGTTAGACCAAGGTGTTATCCAAGCCAGTCGTAGTCCCTGGGCTTCACCAATTATTTTAGTAAAAAAAAGGATGGCACCTCTCACTTTGTATATATTATCGCAAGTTAAATGAAGTCACAAAGAAAGATGCACATCCCCTGCCCAGGATTGATCACCTCCTTGATGCTTTGCAAGGTTCACAAATTTTTAGTACACTTGATCTCAGATCTGGCTACTGGCAGGTCAGTGTTGACCCTAAAGACCGTGAAAAAACTGCCTTTGTTAGACCAGATGGTCTCTGGGAGTTCCTTCGTCTTCCATTTGGAATCTCTGGTGGACCTGCTACTTTCCAACGTGCCATTGAAATTGTCTTATCAGGGTTAACATTTGAAACTTGCCTTTGTTATTTTGATGATATCATACTTCCTTCTTGCAATTTGCAAGAACAATGTGAGCGTTGGCACTTGTATTAACCAGATTCAGGGAACATAATTTGAAAGTCAAAGCTTCTAAATGCTGTTTTGGTGCTGACCAATTATTGTTTTTAGGCCATATTGTCTCCTCTGCTGGGGTGCATACTGACCCTAAGAAAATTGCAGCTGTGTCTGATTTGGCATCTCTCCCAAAAATGTTGAATAAGTAAGATTATTTCTAGGCCTTGCTGGGTATTGTAGAAGATTTATTCCCAACTTTGCTTCTATTTCTGCCCCCCTGGTAGCTTTAACCAAAAAGGCCTCAAAGTTTCATTGGGGTGCTCCAGAACAAAGTGCGTTTTAAATCCTGCAACAGCTACTTTGTTCTGCCCCAGTTCTTTCCTATCCTAAATTTGATCAGTGCTTTATTCTACAAACAGATGCTTCAGACCTTGGCCTAGGTGCTGTTCTCACTCAGAAAGACAGTTTAGGCCAAGAACATGTAATCTCATATGCAAGCCGATCCTTATCTAACCGGGAGAAACGGTACTCTGCCACTGAAAAAGAGGCCCTTGCAGTAGTTTTGCCACATATCATTTCCGTGCCTATCTCCTTGGCAGACCTTTCACACTTGTCACAGACCATAGTGCTTTGCGCTGGCTACATTCAGTTGAACCAAAAGAACGAATAGGTAGGTGGGTTATGGATCTCCAAGAATATGACTTTATGGTGTTCCATAGACCAGGCTCAGCCAATGGGAACGTAGATGCTCTATCGCCCCTTCCCTTGCAACAGCCCTTATTTCATCCAGGTGAGCCGACAAATAAGGGTTCCTTCAACTGCTTGCTCCACTGCCATCACTCCTGGAGCTAGTCTGCAACAGTCTCAATTAGCAGATGCACAACTTAGTAAGATCATAGAGCTTAAGTCTAACAAATTCCCTAAGCCCCTTTTCTTTGTCTGGGCAAAGGACCCTATTCATAGAGTTTTCTGGCATTGTTGGGACAGTTTGCATATTATCAATGGCTTACTGGTCAAGACTTCTTTAGTTGAGAAAGGTCCTATTCCAGAGTATTCCTTTGTAATTCCCACTAGCTTAATTGATTCAGTTTTACAAGGCATTCATAGTACTCCCTTTTCAGGCCATCTAGGCATGAAGAGGACACTACTTCGTAAAAAAAACCGTTTTTTCTGGCCAAAGATGGCTGTCCAGATCAAAGACTTTGTGCGAAATTATCCTGTTTGTGCTCAAACTAAGTTGAACCTTACAACCTATTGAAGTCAATGAGCCTTTTGTTTTTTGGGCAATGGATTATATGGGCCCACTTCCTGAGACCATTCGTGGCAACAAGCATTTACTTGTTGTCATGGATCACTTCACCAAGTGGTGTGAAGTTTTTCCCACACAGAACCAGAGAGGGCAAATACAGTAGCTGCCATCTTAGTTAACAGAGTTTTCAGTAGATTTGGGCCACCCACTATCATTCATTCTGATCAAGGCAGACTTGCTGCATTTGTATCTGAACATAAGGATGACTTGGATAGCTGGATCAGCCTTGAAGTTTATGCTTATAATACCAGCTGCCATGAGTCAACTGTCCTTAGTCCCTATGAACTAGTCTTTGGTCGTAGCCCCAGAACTGCTCTAGAGTTGGATTTAGATATTCCTTTGAAGCACCCCTTTAGTCAGTCTGAATACAGTCAGTCAGTCAGTCAGGAAAGTATTGCATAGCTTAAATCACAAAGTTAGAGGAAATGTACACCAGAGTAGGCAGAAACAACAGAGCTCTCAGTCATCAGTTACCAACAAGTGGTCCCCGTTCATCCCTGGCTCATCAGTTTGGTTGAGGCGCCCAAAGTCGTGGAAGTTTGGAGGTAGATGGATTGGACCATATGAGGTCTTGTCCAGGCAAGGGGTTAATTATAGAATAGGCTCAAAGGTTGGTAAAGAAATGGTTGCCCATCATGACAACCTTAAGTTGTGTGTTGTTCCTATAAGCCAGGGGGTCACAGTTTTCCCAGTGCCAGAGGCTATGGGCATCAATTTTGCTGAGGGTAATACCCCTGCCCATCAAGTGGAAATGAATCCTTGGCAGGATATTCAGCAATATAATCGCCCAGCACGTTTGAGGCAAAACATTCAACCCCCCTTGAGGTTTGGAGAGTATGTCACCCACTAAGTTAAGAGGGGATGTTGTAATGATCGTGTTAACTCCCTAGTTGTCATCATACCCCCGGCCCTAGCAGGCACTAATTGACACGTGCAGAACCTCTTGTATTGTGTAGAACATAAGTCAGTCTTATTTGGGAATCCATGGAAAGCAGTCAAGGAATTCTTGTCTCTCTCTGGCGAACCCTTAAACGCAACACCTCTGAACTCAACATTTTGAATGCTTCCTAATTCCTTGCAGTTGGCTGTTGCGGTGAATTTTACTTCCGCCTAACACTATTTCCGCTGTCAACTGTTTATTTTTGTGACGAAGTCATGTATTGAACTGAGCAGGTGCTGGATTTCAGCGAGTCAAGTTTATCAAGCCTCACACATAATGCCACACCACTATTGGAAATACCCCAACCTTGCCAGTTTCAACAGACTGAGAGAAACGTGTGCGGTTTTAACCTTTTTGTAAATTCAACATCAACAAAGCAAAACAAAGTGAACAACGTGCTTGATAGCTTCTTTAGTGAAATTCTAGAATATCGAACTTCAAGACATTAATAAGAGTCGGACCAACTGGCCCTTTTCTGTTCATAGTTCTGAGATGTTTTCCACACCCATATAGCCACGCCCACGAGCTTTTTGTTGAGCCCTGGTCAGACTTCTCGCTGGATCCGCCCCTGATACTGATATAGTATAATCAACAATAAGAAATGCCTCAATAGCCATATAGCAGAGCAGCTTGGCCAAAATCCTCCTGGCGAAGCTGCTCTCTTTTACAGCATGATTTTGCAATTCTGATAACGTCATCAGAAAAAGCAACTTTTGGTCAAAATTTATGTTGGCCCATCTTGGATTTGAAATCTCCATGGTCAATTTAATCGAAATATGAAGTAAAATTTGTAGTTAAGCAGTTTGCTAGTTGTTTCTAAGAAATTCCCTGTCTACAGCCCCTCTCCTTGATTATTGATTTGTACGAGAGTTTTGGAAATCTGAATAGTGTGGTCAACTTTTATGGTATTGAAGATCTGTAATTTCTTTCATCGTGTTATGAGCAATTCAGAAAGGCAGCCCTTTCAATGAGACGCGCGCGAGCGCACAGGGACACACCCGACACGGTCCATACGCTTGATTTGTCGCGCACATAGCTCTATCAATGTCATTGCTATCGAGTAATGAAATTGATAGACAATACATTCAAGTAAATTGGAAAGCTCATAATCCATGATTTAGCTGTTACAATACATCACAACAAAGTTCCTCCACTGTGCTACTGAATGTTCTGTATCCTTAAAAATTAGTTGATTGAAAAAACTAATAGTGGGCATAAGGGACAGTTTTTCATCATCATCATCATCATCATCATCATCATCATCATCATCACCACCACCACCATCATCATCATCATCATCATCATCATCATCATCATCATCATCATCATCATCATCATCATCATCATCATCATCATCATCATCATCATCATCATCATCATCATCATCATCATCATCATCATCATCATCATCATCTTCTTCTTCTTCTTCTTCTTCTTCTTTTTTATCGCCTTGCGGCATAAGATTAACTTGAGTCTAACCAAAAAACACTACAAGCACGCTTTTGATTTTTGATGCCTAGCCATATTTGCTACTGTGATCATTTTGTCACACTTTTTACATTTTGTCCTGTTTATCCTACATGCTCTTGTTGACAAAACATGAGTCCCATACAATTCTTTGTCACTAGCTCCACAAGATAGTCTATGTCTAGCAAAATTTGCTTTTGAAATCCATTTCATACAATTCCTACATTCTTTTTTCCAATTCAAAGTTCTTTCCCCATCACATCTTTTATAATGGTTTTTCATGCTTCCCTCCTGCTTAAATTCATCACTACAATTAGGGCATACAAATAGTGGTGCATTAGTAAGGTCTCTGTGCAACCGTTTTTGGTGGATTGTAAGTGCAGCTCTTGTTCTAAATACTCTATTACAGCCTTTATACAAACATTTTGCATCGTCACATCTGACTCCTTGGCTTTTCTGATCAATCTTGTCTGTACCCCTTGGTATTTTATATGTTTTCCCTTGCTGTCTCTCATACTCTTCCATGTGCAGTTGTCTTTTCTGTACTATTACCTTCCAATCTGCACGATTTGATATTAATTCTTCTATCATATTCACCTCCATCCCCGCCTCTTTTATTAATCTCCTCCAGTATGGTATTATCATTAAAGTTTTCTTCTTTGCTTTTACTTTGCCTTCTAATTTTGTTAACCATCCTAGCAATGCTTGCTTAACTAGACTCTCATTAGGAAGTCTGAGGATATGTCCCATTCTGGTAAGATGTGCAGCCTCTATTTTTGTTTTTATTGATGAAACTTGCAGCTGGTTTCTAATATCAGCCATATTAATTCCACATTCCTGCATTTGTCTCAATGGTTCACCTTTCCTGTCACTCCAAATATCTCTGTATTTCTTGTCACAAAATCTTTGAAAGCTCTTGATTTCCCTTGCTAAAAATGGGCGCACTGCAATGTTGAATAACATTGTGCCTTCAACACATGCCTCAAATACTTTAGCTTGTGTTACCTTTGACAATTTGCATTTCAAAAATCTCTTCCTAATAGTGGACCACACTTTACCTGCTCTTTGCAATCTCATTTTTGTGTCCTTTTCATGTCCTAACCAGGTGCCTAGCATTCTTACATTGCCACTTTCTGCATCCCCAAAGATAACATGCTCTTCCTTTGATTTATTTGTCTGCTCTTCAAAGTTTCTCATCACTTCCTCAATTATATCTTTCCCCATTGCTATTTCCTGGTTATTTCCAATAATGATTGTGTCATCTGCAAAAAGTGACAAATCAAAATCTGTTCTCTTCCTTCAGAGTGGAAAGTGTATTTCTTGTGTACAGGTGGGAGGGAGATTCCAGGCATATATGGCCATCTTATTCCTACATCCAATCCCTTTTCATTAGCCTTCTCTTTTCTCATTTCTGTAGCAACTCTCATTACTGCTTGGTGAAATATATTGAAAATGATTGGAGATCTTGGGCATCCTTCACGTAGTCCTCTTTGTGGAAAGAAACTTGAGCTATCTCTTTCGTGTCCTCTTACTTTATATTCTGTAAACTCACATAGATCTTGCAGCTTACTGATAACTGATCTTGGAGTTTTCAATTTGTCTAAAATTTTCCATAGTATAGGTTTGCTTACCCTAAGATATGCTCTCTTCAGGTCTAATAGATAAGACTGTGGTTGTTCACTGTCATCTCTTGGTTCACTCTGTTCATCTAGTGCATTCTGTAATATCAGTGAGTCTTCCTGAATGCGTATAAATATTTGTGTTGCATCTGCAGTTGAGCGACCTTTCCTAAATTCAGCTTGATTTTCATCTAATAGATTCATCTCTTCTGCCCATACTCTAATTCTTTGGTATATGTCAGGAGCGATATACCATCCACTGAACTGAAATCTTTCAAGTTTGACAATGATGTGGAATGTGTTTGTTTTGAAATCAATCTACGGGGTAAGAAATGGGCTATTTTCAGTATCTATCGAACACCATCACAATCAGAAGCTCACTTTTTTGAAAATCTTGGCAAAGGGATTGATCACTACAGTGAGAAATTTGAAAACTTTTTGCTTCTTGGTGACTTTAATACAGTGGAAACAGATCAACATGTTCATAATTTTATGAATGGTTATGCGCTCAAAAATTTGATGAAGGAGCCAACTTGCTTCAAATCTGAAAATCCTAGGTGTATCGACCTTATCCTAACCAACAGATATAGGAGTTTCCAAAATACCACAACAGTTGAGACAGGGCTTTCTGATTTCCATAAAATGTTACTAACAGTCCTGAAAACAACATACCAAAATGCTGGGCCAACGGTTATGAATTATAGAGATTACAAAAATTTTTCCGAGTAAACTTGTAAACAAGATCTCAGAGAAGAGTTAGAATGTATCAAATCATCTGATCTAAAGTATGATTCCTTCCAAAACTGGTTCGAAAAAGTGCTTGATAAGCATGCCCCAATGAAAAAGAAATATGCTAGGGCGAATGATTGTCCCTTCATGAATCGAGCTCTCCGTAAAGCCGTTATGTTACGCACAAGATTAAAGAATAAATACAATAAAAGCCGGACAGTTCAAAATTGGGAAGCTTTTCGCAAGCAACGCAATTTATGCGTAAAGTTATTCAGGACTGAAAAAAGGAACTTCTACAAGAATTTAGATATTTCTCAAATAACAGACAATAAAAAGTTTTGGAATACTGTAAAGCCTTTCATTTCAAATAAAAACAAGGCTAAGGTGAAAATTACTTTGATTGAGGATGACAGGATAATTTCTAAGGACGAGGAAGTTGCAGAAAATCTAAATAGCTACTTTGTAACTGTTACTGACTCTCTTGGTCTTACAGAAAATAGTGAGATTATCACGAGCACAGAAGGTGCAACGGATCCTATAGACCAGGCTCTTATTAAATACTCCAACCACCCTAGCATTAGAAAAATCCGCAGTCTTGTGCAAAACGACAGCTTATTCCATTTTGATAATGTTTCAATTGAAGAGATGAAAACGGAAATTGGCAGACTCAACCCAAGTAAGGCAACAACTTTCAAAAATATTCTTCCAAAAATTTTGAAGGGTAGCTCTGACATTTGTGCTGAATCGTTGCAAATAATCTTTAATGACGGTATAGAAAATTATTCGTTTCCAGACAAGCTAAAATCCGCAGATGTCTCTTCTCTGCAAAAAGCAGAGGCGAAAACATCAAAGAAAAATTATAGACCTGTAAGTGTACTTTCAACGGCTTCCAAAATTTTTGAGAGAATTATGGACAGGCAGATAATTAAATATATAACGCCATTTCTATCAGTTCTACTGTGCGGGTTTCGCAAAGGTTTTAATACACAGCACGCTTTGATTAGGATGCTCGAAAAATGGAAAGTCAGTTTAGATAATGGAGAGAATGTAGGTGCAAACTTGATGGACCTTTCAAAAGCGTTCGACTGCATTAAGCATGACCTCTTATTAGCAAAACTATATGCTTATGGTTTTAGCCGTGAATCCCTTTCCCTTGTTCACAGCTTTTTGGAGAACAGGCAGCAAAGAGTGAAAATCAATGGATCTTTTAGTACATTTAAATATCTTGCCTTAGGCGTTCCGCAAGGATCGGTTCTTGGTCCCCTTTTCTTTAACATTTACATAAATGATCTGTTGCTCTCCATTCAGGAAACTGATATCTGCAACTATGCAGATGATACAACTATATATGCATACCACAAGAATATTGACAATGTAATCCGGAGCTTGGAAAGTGATTCCACTGTAATTATCCAGTGGTTCACAGATAACTTTATGAAATTGAACACAGACAAATGTCATTTTATGATACTAGGGAAAAGTTCAAATCAAGATGTTACTGTTAACGTAGGTAGCAGCGTTATTGGAAATACCGAGGAGGAAAAGTTATTAGGGGTAATGATTGATAAAAAACTAACTTTTGAGACGCATATCAACAAGTTATGTAAAAAAGCTGGGAATAAGCTTTTTGCACTCTCTCGTCTGTCTCCATATATGACCTCCAACAAACTGCGAATCTTAATGAGAGCCTTTGTAATGAGCCAGTTTCAATACTGCCAGTTGGCTTGGATGTCCCACAGTAGGCATTTGAATAACAAGATTAATAAGATACACGAAAGGGCTTTAAGAATTGCTTACAAGGATTATGTTTCTAGTTTTGACATTTTATTAGAAAGAGATAAATCGGTTACTATCCATACGAAGAACTTACAAACCCTAATGCCAGAAATATATAAAACGCAGAACAGTATGAACCCTCTTTTTATGAGTGAGATCTTCAGAGAGCGAGAAAATATGTATAACCTAAGAAATAACAATGGATTTGTAATACCAAGGATAACGACCGTAAATTTTGGGTCTGAGTCCATCAGATACAGAGGGCCTCAACTTTGGTTTTCCCTCCCACAAGATATAAGGAATACTGAATCTCTCTCAATGTTTAAATCAAAGATAAAAAGGTGGCACGGTGAAGAATGCTCCTGCAGACTATGTCGACCTTTTATTCCAAACGTCGGATTTTTATGATTGGGCTTTTTATTATCTACATTTTATGTCATTTATTGTATTCAAGATATTTTAGCATACTATTTTTATAAACTGTGTATTTTTAGGTAGTTGGCCTTAATTAGCAATTTTAGTGTTTTTTACTATACTTAGTTATGTACCAGCCAACTATAAAGAAATTGATTATTATTATCAAAGGTATACCCTTTTTTGTTGTTCTAATCACCCTCTCTGCTTCTTTTCTTAACACTTCCAGTTCTACCTGATGATTCTCAGTGTCATCTACTGGTTGATAAATTGCAGAGATTGTTAATTCTTTAAGATATAATGTTGTTATTCTATTACCTGGGCTCCATGCTCTGTTATTAGCTTGCCATAAGCAGTAAACATCCTTTGATATCAGTATTCCTGTCTTATTTGAAAATAAGAGATATCCACCTTGACCCTTGTGTCTGAAAAATCTAATGCCATCACTGTTGTTGTTCATCTCTGATAGTAAAACAATATCCCACTTTTGGTCTATACACCATTTCACCATTTCACCGAATCTGCTACTAAATATGTTTACTCTATTAACATTCCAAGTTGTTATTTTCATTGGGAGTCTATCAAAACGCTGCTGTATTTTCTTTGCTTTACTTTCAGCCCTCCGCTGCGCTCTTTCCTTTTCTTGATCCTACATAGCTTCTGAGCCTCTGACCTAGGTCCTGGATTTTTTCTATATCGTACTGCTGTTTCCACCTAATTTCCATATCCTTTTGTTGCTTTTTATTGGTTTTGTAACCCAAGTTACTCGCCATGGAGTAATTTATAGGGTCTGGGTGGTCGGCTACTCCACTTAGGCCCATTATGCAAAACGGTGCCTGCAAAGGTAATGTGGAATAATCACAAAATATAATCCTTTCTTCTGTTTCCGTTTATTTTGATCTTCTTTTTGTCTAGATGAGTCATCTTGTCCACTTGGCACTTAGCGTGGAAGTGGAAGACCATAGCCAAGCCATCATCATCATCATCATCATCATCATCATCATCATCATCATCATCATCA
>WIPJ01000114.1:0-18916 GCA_018155075.1 Cassiopea andromeda
ATTGATGCCTTTAGAAGTTAGGAATTTTAGGTAAAATTTTGGTTTGATCAGGTAAATTTACAACCCACACCCCTGCAAAGAAGATTGCTTCACGACGTCCCTGGGTATTGTTCCTAAAAGTAGTAAAGAGCAGCTTGGTATGATTACTCCAACAGTACATTCAGATTTAGCATGTAGTCTATTGCCAGCATATACAGTTTGTCAGGCAGAAGGTAGAAATGTTCCTGTTCGATTAAAGAATACCTCTAATCTTGACCTTCAGTTACATGCTGGTCAGAAGGTAGTGTTGTTTTGCCCTTTGGTTGAAACTTACTCTGATTGCAAAATGTCTGCAGCACCTAGGCTTGATAGCATGAATATCAACTGCAGTACCTCTGACAATGCAGCATTTGCTAGCCTCCTTGAAGCTCACACAAATCCCAGCCTGAATGACCAGGACCGCTATGCCTTACTTCAAACAGTGTTGCAGTATGCTGATGCTTTTGAAGATAGACTAGGCCATACTGATGTCATTCAGCATAGGATTGACACAGGTTCCTCCTCTCCCATTCGCCAATACCCTCGCTGTTTACCCTATGCTTTCCGCAGTGAAACAAAAGCACAAGTGGAAGGGATGCTTGAGCAAGGAGTAATACAGCGAAGCTCTAGCACTTGGGCATCACCTATAGTTCTAGTCAAGAAAAAAGATGGGACATTCCGATTTTGTGTGGACTATAGAAAGCTAAATAGTGTCACTAAGAAAGATGCCCACCCACTTCCCAGGGTAGATGACCTTTTAGATGCCCTAGCAGGCTCCAAATATTTTAGTACTCTTGATCTAAGAGCTGGATATTGGCAGTTGAGTGTTGCACCTGAAGACAGGGAGAAAACAGCCTTTGTAACTCCAGATGGTTTATGGGAATTTATTCGCCTACCTTTTGGTGTTTCAGGTGGGCCAGCTACTTTTCAACGTGCTATGGAAATTATTTTATCTGGCCTCACATATCATACTTGTTTATGTTATTTTGATGATATTATAATTCCATCAGATAGCATTCAGCAACAATGTGAAAGGCTGAGTATTGTTCTCTCTCGCTTTCAAAAGCACAACTTGCGTGTTAAAGCTTCAAAATGCTGTTTTGGAGCTTCCAAAGTTTCTTTCCTTGGGCATGTTGTATCTGAGAAAGGAGTGCAAACAGATCCCAAGAGGATTGAAGCAGTTTCTAATCTCCCCCCTACTAATTTAGATCAAGTAAGGTCTTTTCTTGGGCTTGCTGGGTACTATCGCCGCTTTATCCCAAATTTCTCTCGTATCTCTTCCCCTTTAGTTAATCTGACAAAGAAAGGTTCAAAATTTTCATGGACAGATAAACAAGAGCAATCTTTTTCCACACTCAAAAAGTTACTGTGCACTCCACCAGTTTTAAGTTACCCCCAATTTGATAAGTGTTTCATTTTACAAACAGATGCCTCTGACATGGGTCTTGGTGCAGTACTCACTCAATATGATTCTTCCGGCCAGGAACATGTTATTTCCTATGATAGTAGATCCCTTTCTAATCGTGAAAAAGCTTACTCTGCTACTGAGAAAGAGGCATTAGCTGTTGTTTTTGCCACTGATCATTTTCGTGCCTACTTGCTAGGTAGGAAGTTCACTCTAATAACTGAACACAGTGCCCTTCGTTGGTTACACTCTTTGGAACCCAAAGGCCGTTTAGGACGTTGGGTCATGGCCCTTCAGGAATACTCTTTTGATGTACAACACAGGCCAGGTATTTCCCATGGGAATGCTGATGCATTGTTTCGTCTACCCACTCACTCCCCTGTTCATAGTCTAGGGTGCAACTCCCCAATTAGCAGCCATAGTTGTGTTACTTCTGTCACACCCCAAAGTAGTTTACAACAAGAACAATAAAATGACCCTGATCTTAGCAAGGTAATTGAATTTAATTCTCACCAAATGCCTCGGCCTCCATATTTTGTCTGGGCTCATAATCCTACCCTGAGGGCCCTGTGGCATTGCTGGGATGCTCTACACTTGATCAATGGGATTTTAGTCAAAAGCACGCAAGGTCGGCCTACCTCACATTCTCAATATGCATTTGTTATTCTGTTCAGCATGCTCCATTCAGTTTTGCATGGAATTCACTGCTCACCATGTTCAGGTCATTTGGGCTTAAACCGGACATTGCAACGTGCACGTGGGAAGATTTTCTGGTCTAAAATTTCCCTCCATATTGCGGAATTTGTTCGATCTTGCCAGCTTTGTGCACAGAATAAACTAGGTGCACCTCAGAGTAAGACCCCTTTGCAGCCCATTCATGTCAATGAGCCTTTTGTATTTTGGGCCATGGACTATATGGGTCCTCTCCCTGAAACCACCCAAGGTAATAAACATCTACTAGTCA
Organism: Cassiopea andromeda; assembly: GCA_018155075.1. Classification (NCBI taxonomy): domain Eukaryota; kingdom Metazoa; phylum Cnidaria; class Scyphozoa; order Rhizostomeae; family Cassiopeidae; genus Cassiopea; species Cassiopea andromeda. The sequence continues at coordinate 2,388 of WIPJ01000114.1, forward strand.
TCATGGACCATTTTACGAAATGGTGTGAAGCCTTCCCCGCTAAGGACCAACGGGCCTCTACTGTTGCTGAGATACTTGTCACTCATGTTTTTAGTAGATTTGGGCCCCCAACCATCATACACTCAGACCAGGGTAGGAATTTTGAGAGTAATCTCATGCATGAAATATGCCGACTAATGGGGGTTCACAAGTCCAGTACCACAGCCTATCACCCACAATGTGATGGCCTTATCGAGCGCCAGAAAAGAATTTTGCAGGAAATATTATCCTGTTTTGTGTCACAGCACAAGGACGACTGGGATAATTGGATTAGTTTAGCTGTTTATGCATATAATACAAGTTGTCATGAGTCCACCGGGTTCAGTCCTTACGAATTGGTTTTTGGTAAAGATCCTCGCACACCACTAGCGCTAGACTTAGACCTCCCCTTAAAGAACCCCAGTAGTCAGTCTGATTACAGCAGATCAGTCCGTAGTGCAATGCATGACATTAAAGTAGCAGCACAGTACAAGCTAGCAGCTAGTCGTCGCAAACAAACATGTAGCTATGACTCTCATCGTCGAAAGTGGGTCCCATTTCCTTCTGGCAGCTCTGTTTGGTTGCGACACCCTAAGACATGGAAATTTGGTGGCAAGTGGGTTGGCCCTTATGAGGTTTTGTCCTGCAAGGGGGTTATATACAAGCTAAGGTCTAAGGAAGGGAAGGAGGTTGTAGCACACCATAACAACCTTAAAGATTGTACTATTCCAGCAGACAAAGGAGTTCCTTATTGGCCAGTACCCGAAAACCCGGACATCAACATAGTAGTGGGAGGACCCCCTACCCGTCAAGGAAGGGCACTTGAGCAACCCCAGGTACCACATTGTCGTCCTCTTCGGTTGAGGCAAAATATTCACCCTCCTTTGAGGTTTGGAGATTTTGTGAGCCACTAAATTACGGGGAGGGGGAAGAAGGTGTAACGCAACATAGTTTCTTAACATGAATGGACATTATATTGAGTATTTCCTCTATACCCTATAATATTAGAACAATTGTCAAATACTAGTAGTCTGGGAATTGAGAAGAAGAGTACGGACACATATTTGCGTATTCTCTCGCGTCTCAGCCTTGGAGCCATAAACACGCTACACTTTTGTTACCAAATATCATAAAATGGCATTCCTCTTCATGTTTCTTCAGAGGAGGAAAGTCATGGCATAGTCTTTCAGATGATGCTAAACGTGCAGCATTCTTGGCGTCATTCAAATCATATTTGTAGATAGTTTTTTTGACAATGGAGTCTTTCAGATCTCATTTGCTAGTAGTTATTGTATACAGGCCAGTTCAGAAATCAATATTTAGACTTTTAAGTTATGTAATTTTTTTTCAATTTTATTGTAAATTCTTAGCTTTTTTGTAAATAGACTGCCCTTTGAAAATCAGCTTCCCTGAATGGGCAACCATCTGTAAATGATTGAAATCTATATATGAAGTGCATGTATTTATGTATGATTCTATTCGTAAGTAAATGATGAAGACGAGGATAGCGAGGGTGATAGAGAATTTGATGCTCTTGCTGAGGAACAACGAGTACTATGTATGGCATAATTGAATATAATGAATATAATTATACCTTTCTTTAGACATTTTACAGCTTTTATCGATATCTTCCGTTTATTAAAAAAAACTGTATACGAAGAAACAGAGCACACAAACGAGCTAATTGGCGCGATCAGCAGTGCGCATCTGAGTTACTTTTTGAAAGGTCTTCAAAGGACGTCCAGCAAAAGGGTGAATTTTATAACCCCCTCCTGCTTTGTCTAGCATTTTCCATGTTCAGACATTCCTCCTCCAACCCCTAGTGTTGGGGAATACCCCTAGCGTTGGGAATACTCCTAGCATTGCGCCATATGCATACCATGCCACTTATCGTACCACTTATCATACCATCTATCATGCCACTTATCGTACCACTTATCGTACCATTTATCATCATGTGAATTAGTATTTTTTTGACATAGAAAGAGCATGCCACATGTAGGTAGCAGCAGTTGATTTGGGAGATTAATAGAGTACAGAATATTAAATTCAGGTAGTAACGATGGAAGCCTCTTTCTTACTTGAGTTTTCTGCATTTTAGACAATATAAAGAACTGGCAGGGAACAGATATTTCCCTACACCCAGATCTCCACCTGTTTCATATCGAAAACTACCAATGCAATCTGCCAAAGAATTTTAGGGGTTCGGTCCCCCCATGAATGTTATATTATTGAAAATTTATCATAAATTACTCTACTTTGCTCAAGATTTTCAAATTCATTTCAGTATTTTCTCAAATTATAATATAAGATAGCCTCGTTCATATTTAGTATTCAGTTGGAAATCAAGTAATGAGTTTGAGCTATTTTGCACAATTCTAAAAGGTGTGGTCTCCAAGGACCCCGTTTCCACTGACCCAGAAATTTGTGAATACGGTGAAAAATTTATCTTTTGCGTAGCGTATTAGTGGGAACATCAACTAGTCACACAGCGTTCTATCATTTCACGCCTGTTTCCACTGACCCAGTTAAGCAAAATATCTCCAGATAATTCACATTGACGTGAGACATGTTACGTCAATCAAATATGAACGAGGGTATTCCCACTAGTTCTGCACATGAACTGATGGTGGGACTGTTATTCTACGCTCAAAAGTGAGATATCATTGCTGTAAATGCTTACTTTGGCAAAATTTCAGGAGGAAAAGCGATAAACGGTGATGAACTGTCTTTTGCTTTGACTGATAAGGACGTCAAGCTGCTTCTCAAAATTACAATCGAATGCAATGGACATGATAGATGTTACATGGCATTGTTGACTGGGTACATAGTCCAATAAAGTGCACATATATTGCTGCCAGATTGACTGGAGCTTTGCTCAAGTGCAAATCAAACGACAAAGAATCTTTCAGAGATTATTCCTCTAGGCTTCGTCAATACACTTCAAGTATTTTGGCGCTAAACCAATCAAAATCGTTGTTGGTGTTCCAGCGTATTCCAAAACATCCAGGCACCAAGGGTCTGTTCATATGAGCCCGCTAACCGAGGCAGCTCACTTAGCGAGATCTTGCCTAACCCTCAATTCCCATACAAGGTTTGTTTTCTGTTTATATGAGAAAGCGGCTAGCTCAATAAGTGAGATCACTATTCGGATGTCAGATAACACCCTTCGAATAGCTTTCAACACTTTTTTAGCCCGCTTACCGAGATCTTGGCAGTGCCCCCTTGTTAAAACTTTTTCATTTTGGGGGGCTCGGCCCCCCTCACATTTTTGTATCAATCTTGCTTTTCACAGCGCATTGACCTTGCTTCCAATGGTTTGTATGGTATTACTATGATGAATTTCCTCACTAATATTTGGCTATTGAGATCTTTATAGATGTTGGCTATATCATATCACAATTAGACTAAATTATCATGTCTCCAAATTCAAAAATATGCGTGTAGCTGCAAACACGCTACACCCAACCTCTTACAGCTATCTCTATGCGACTTATTACTGACAACTCTATACACACTCGACTCCTCTCTTTCAAATCTCGAACACAGGGAAACAAACTAGGCGGGACGGCGGTACGAAATCCAACATCCTCCCCCGATTGACAAAGTCAATCAGTTCCTACATACATCCACAGCATATTCAAAGTAAGCTATAAAAATAATGAAAAAACAGAAGCTCAATTTCATTGTTCAATGTCCTTTGCTAAACTGCAAAACATCTTCATCTTTTACATTCTTAATTTGAACTGTTTCATCTTTGTGAGTGTCTTCTTCTTCCGCTTGCACCTCTAACAGATAAAGTTTCTTCAGTGGGCGTTTAATACTTATTACTTTCCCAGATGAATTAACAGTTATCAATTCTGCTCCGCGTGCGACACCGTCTTGTCCAATTATCAAGCTCGTGATTTTTCCGAGTGCCCACCTTTGTCTTGGGGCTTTGTCTTTATGAATGGTAACTATGTCCCCAACTTTCGCGACTCCTTTCACTGAAACTTCCCCCATCTGTTATGTTTTATGTTCTCTTAAAGCCGGTAAGCACTCTTGCTTCCAGCAAGCGAAAAAGTGATCTAGTAATGTATTTAAGTACTTAAGGATTTTTGGTAGTTGTCTATTGTCGGAATTCTCGACCTCCGAAGGATCGGCAGCAGTTTCCAGCAATCTGCGACCCATTATCAAACAGGAAGGCGTGAGGGGTGGCTCCTCACTGTCACTACCTACGAACATTAAAGGTCTAGAATTTAAGACACCCTCGGTTTCTATGAGCACAGTTTCCAATTCTTCATAGTTAAGAAGAGCGTTTCCTAATGTTTTCCACAAACAGCGTTTTGTTACTTTAACTAAGATTTCAAAAACTCCACCTTACCAACTAGCACATGGTAACTTAAATTTCCAAGATTTGCCTCGAACCAATCAATGTTTGCCCATTATCAGATAGGATGCGTGCTGGTAATCCACGGCGGCCAGTCAATCTCTTCAAAGCACGTATAAACGACGATGCCTGTAAATCAATGCATAATTCCAGATGAATGGCACGAGTACTGGCGCACGTAAATAAGGCAATATAACATTTATAAGTTTCCTTCGTTTGCGAATACATGCCTTTCACGTAAAACAGTCCTGCAACATCTACAGCAATGTTGGGAAACACAACATCATCTGATACTCAAAATACGGGTTGGCGCGCGGCATCTGGTGTGTCAAAGTTTTCCCCATGAAGCGTTTGCAACGAGAGCACTTCGATAATAAAGATTTTACTATTTTTCTTCCTTTACAAAGCCAGTATTCCGATCTGATTTGGCTTAGAGTCTTGTTAGTACCATTATGTTTGACTGCATGGTGATATTTTCGAACAACTAAGTTGGTAAAATGATGTCTTCGCGGTAGAAGCACGGGATACTTCGCCATAAAAGGTACGGGAGCGCTTTCTAATCTACCATCAACCCGGTAAACTCTTTGTTCCTCCTTGACAATATGCAAATGTCTTTTGGTTTTGGCGAAAGTTTTATCAGTATTAAACGATTTTTGAATTTCTCAATGCCAATGCGCCTTTGCCTCTTTAATATCGTCAGAACCAATTATACTTCTTTTGTTATCATTTGAAAGTTTGCCTGGTACTAGTTTTGTAAACCTTAAAATAACAGCGTTAACGCGAAGGAGCTTATTGTAGTCACTGTACTTCTAACAAGAATTAAGCGCGGGAAGATTTACATTTCGATTTTCCATAGAAACTGTCAATGCAGATTGCTCTATTGTCTCCTCCTAAATGGCTAAAGCAATCTGATCACGTGCAGGATCAAAAAATTTCGGCCAATTATAAAATTATACGGGGGTTCCTTAAGAAACGAAGGACCTGTCCACCATAGTTGATTGTCAACAATTTGTGTACAATGGCACCCTCTCGAAGCGAGGTCAGCAGGGTTAGCAGTTGTGGGGAAATATCTCCAATTTTCTTTGCAATCAGAGCTCGAATTTCGGTAGCTCAGTTCTGAACAAATTGCTTATGAACGGTTGAATTGATTTTAATCCACCAAAGCGCAATTTGTGAATCAGACCAAGAAAACACACAAGTGATTTGAATAGTATTCATTAGCGCTTTATTCGCCGACATAACAAGCCTGGCTAGAAGTAATGTCGTCATTAATTCTAAGCGTGGAATAGTTTGAGCTTTTGATGGAGCAACTCTTTTGGAAGCAATCAAACGCACGACAACATTACTACCTGTTGCAATGCATAGATAAACACAGGCTCCAAAAGCTATTACGCTGGCATCAGCAAAGCCGTGCATTTCAAGAAATTCGACATTGTCTTCATTAATTAAGCATCTATCTAATTCAATTTCCTGAACCATAACGATGTCATGCAATATTTCTTGAAAACAGAAGGCTATCTCAACAGGCAATTTGTCATCCCAATATTACTTAATTTGATCTTAAAAATCTCTTGAAATAATTGTTTCCGAGGAGCAATGATAGGAGCCAGTAAATTGTGCGGGTCATAAGATCGCGCGATTGTACTGATAGCGACTCGCTTTTTTATTATCTCCTTCACAGTGCCCTTGTTGAATGAAGCAAAACTTATTAAAAACTTATCCTTGTCTTTATCCCATGGAATACCTAATACTTTCAGGTTATTATTGTCACGAATAACATGAGTAGTTACTTGCTTTGCATTTTTGAAGGAAAGTACATTCTCGTTCTCAGAAACGTCTTGATTAGGCTTACACGTTTGTTCTTCTTTTTCAATTTTATCTTAAAGGTTTACCTTGTTCGTAGCGAATTTGCAAAAATTAAAGCCTCCAGAAAGGAAATATTTTTTCACTTTTTTATTCATTTCAAATGCCTCTTTCTCAGTTTGAAAAGAAGACGCGAAATCGTCAAAGTAAATAGACAAAATAACACTATCAGCAAAAGTACGATTAGAGTCTACTACCGACTCTAAATGATGACGAATCGTCGTGCTTAAAATATAAGGCGAGCAAGTTAAACCAAATACCAATTGAGTGAAGCGCATGGTAATAATATCAAGATTTTCAGTGTTGCTGTCTTTGACCCATAAAAGACGTAAAAGATCGCTTTGCGTAGGATTAATAGAAATATTCAAAAATGCTTTTTCAATGTCACCGATCAATGCAACCTTTTGCAGCATTAATAAGGCTCTAGGTCAAAGGGATTAGTTGCACCTTATGCCATATTTAGCCTGTTGGTTCTCAACATATACAGTAATTAAAACCATTACGTATTGTGCATGCTTAACAGGTAACTTGAATTGATTTAGTCAGTCTTGAGAATAAGCATCAGAATTCAGACGTGTTTCTGTTCTGTGTCGACTCCGCCAAAGAAAACGTTACACTTTTGAAGGAGACAACGAAGCAAGATATCAAACAAGAGCTGCTAAGGACTTGTTCCAGGCTCTAAACCAGTGATTCTCAACCTTTTTGATCCACTTCACCCCTTTAAGAAACAATTCTCAGCTATTCACCCCCACCACGACAAATCGTGATATTATAGAAAATAAAAACTAGGAGATAATGACATAGGGTGTATGCTATAACAAAGCACAAATACTGTATTTCAACAGCAAAAGTTCTTTTTTCACAGAATAAGTGGGTGTCAGTTTTGTCTGTAATAAGTTATTACTAAAAGCAAATAACATAATTATCAATGCAAGCCTTGAGCTTCATGTCGATCAAGAAGAATTTTTATACTTGGTACTAGCTTTGTTAATTTTAGCCGTAGGTCATGATTTATAACGAGCTGAAATGACAAGAAAGTCGTATTATACAGCTGACACCAAACTATCTGCCCAATTACAACTTCACCCCTTTGCGTATAATTCACCCCCAATTCCCCTTTTTTCAAAATTTCCCCCCTTGGTATCTCGAATTCACCCCAAGGGGCGCATGTGCACCCCGGTTGAGAAGCACTGCTCTAAACAGTCGTTCAAGCTTACTTCATTGTCTACCTTACAACTAGCGTCGTATACAATTCTGAGTTTCGTAGTTTCACTTGTTTGACGAATAACACCACGATGCGGTATGTAGTGTTTCTTTCCTAAGAATACTGGTTGATCACAATCCTCTTCAACAACTTCCACTACCCCTGACTCTATCTGTTCTTTTATAACCTCATCATACTGTTCAAAAATCATAGGGTTATTGCTTAAACAAGAAATTTGCGATACTCGAAAGTTATCAGTAAAAATAGGGTGACTTTCCTTAAATGGTAACGAAACTTTGTATCTGTTTTCAAGGAAGTCGATTTTGCCTTTCATCAAACTGTCTTGTACTAAACTTTCTGCTTGTTGTTCCTTAATTCCTAAAGTTTTGTAATCCCAAAAGCTATGCTACTGGCAATTTAAATCAGCCTCACTTTCATCTGCTAAAGCCGATTCAATCTTTAATACGTGAGAGATTGTGATGTTCGACAAAAATTCCCATGAACTATGAACAGGGACTGGACCACTTAGCACATACTCGAAACGTGACAGTGTGGCAACAGGGCCAATTCCTGTCTCCCCCGAATTATAGAATCCAACATAAAAGACCAAAAGAAGTCGGCTCCAATCAATAAATGTATTTCAATATCTCAAATATCGTAATTCTGATCAGCTAAACGTAGATTTTATAAATAGGGGTATGTGTTTTGGCCAAATTGAATAACTTGATTTGACAGCGGACTGCATATAACATCAACAACATAAGCGAATACATAAATAGTCAAATTATCCTTTCCTCGAACAGCTAGTTGTACCAAATCGCATTTCTTTAAGGTACCCTTATCATTACCAAATTCTTTTATCAGAACTCTGTCCATTCTAATTGTAGGGAGTTGAATTTTATCTCGTAACGCCCTAGTGATGTAAGTTTCTGAGAACCAGAGTCTAAGATTAACCTTATTCTAGGTGCATTAATGTCATTATCTACTCGATGTATGATAGCTTGGGCGGTTTGCAACAAAACTGAGTTTTTGGTAGGGTCATGAGAAATATTCGTACTCACGTCATTACCATTTGATTCACTAGGCGGCGGTGCAGCGTTAATGGAATGCGTTTTGCGCGGTGAGTGCGTTACCTCATGAGCGTGTCTTCGAAAAGATGTTGAAATTCATTTCATTTTTTTCATTTCATTTTATCAATATGTATACACACGAGTACCTTTCAGCTAGGAAAATTAACACTAATAACACTATATTTTTAAACAGAAAACAAATAATTTTAAAAATTGCTGCTCTACCAAGAGGTCGTGTTTGGGTCCTGTAGGTTCAAAAGATACTCTCTAAAACCTGTTTTAAAACGAGCGACTGATTCTCGTTCTCGAATGTTGTCAGGGATATCATTCCAGTTTTTGACACCAGAGAAGTAGAAACTTCGCTTTGCATATTCTAACTTAACTTTAGGAATTTGCAGATCTCCATGATTTCTGGTTCTATAATCTGTGATCATGGATCTTTCAGTGAACTTATGGTGAAGATTTTCGGGACAAAGGTCATGCAAAATTTTATATGTCATGACTCCTTTGTCAAAGGAGAGCAAAGACTTTACATTGAGCCATTCACAATTCCAACCGTCCTTATACTTGGCATCCACAATTAGCTTCTTTGCCCTTGTCTGTAGTCGCTGCAGTTGGGACAGCTTGGTGTTGGGAAGAGACCTCCAAACAATGTCACCATAGCGAAGATGGCTTTCAAAGAGAGCTTTGTAGACTTGGTCAAGTTTCTTTTGCGGAAGGATATTCTTTAGCTTTCTCAGGGAACTCAAGCCCCCTTTTAGTTTGTTTTTGATAGTTTTGTACTGCTCTTTCCAATTAAGGCTTTCGTCGATGTTGATCCCTAAATATTGCCTTGTCGACTCTTTTGATAACTTCATTATTGAGGACAAGGTCAGGCAAATCATCATCTACCCTATTCAGTTGTTGCCTATGGCCTATAACCATATATTCACTTTTGCTGGCATTCAAACTAAGTTTGTTAGTCCTCATCCAATTCGATATATTTTCCAGCTCGTTTTTCAAATCTGTTAGAAGTTCTTTAAGGTTATCTGACGCGATATTCACACATATATCATCGGCATACATATTTGGGTTCCTGCTTTTCAGACAGTTCTCAAAATCATTAATGTATAGTATGAAAAGCAAGGGTCCCAAACACGAGCCCTGTGGAATACCACACTTAATGCTGCTTTTGCTGGAACTAGACCCATCAAAATGACAGAACTGCTCCCTATTGGTCAGATAAGAAGTGAACCAGCTGAGAGAAATACCCTCGGTGCCATACTCTCGTAGCTTCGACAACAGGATTGTATGGTCTACAGTATCGAATGCTTTTTTCAGATCAAGGAATATACTCAAGTTTATTTTCCCCTCATCGGAGTTCTTGAACTATGGGTCTATGACATTCAATAGACATGTCAGTGTACTATGCAATTTTTGAAATGCAAACTGGTTCAAAAAAAGTTTGTTCTGCTCTTCTAGATACTCCATTAATTGGTCGTGTGCAATCTTTTCTAATATCCTCGACACAACTGATAACACTGAGATAGGCCGGTAATTGTTTACATCTGTTTTAGCTCCCGCCTTATAAATTGGTGTTACTCTGGCTAATTTTGAGGTCTGGGGGAAAAACCCTTTTCTAAAGATGCATTGTATATAAGTGTCAATGGTTTTTGCACTAAGTTTACGGCATCTTTCAATATTTTCACGGGGATTCTGTCTGCACCAGGAGATTTGGAGTTATTCAGGGCTGCTATAGCACGTCCTACAGACTCTATGCTTACTGGCTGGAACTTAAATTTGGTATCGCTGGTTTTGTTTCCAAGGTATTTAAGAGGGTCATCGGAGGGTTGACTTTTAATTTTCTCCGCTAATTTAGGTCCGACCGTTGTAAAATGTTTGTTGAAAGCTTCTGAAATTTGCGAAGATGATTTAAGTTCTGTGCCTTCAAAAATGATGTTTTGAGTAACGGTGTGATTTGAGTTCTTAAGCAAAATCTTATTTATTGTTTTCCACATAGCCTTCGGATTGTTTTGGGTTTCATCAATAAGATTATGGTAGTATTCCTGTACCCTTTTACGAAGTTCACAAGTGACTTTATTCCGTAATTTCTTATAGTCTGACCAATAGGAAGCATCTTTCTCAGATCTCTTTTTAGCTAGATCACGTTCCTTCATCAGGCTTTTTAACTCGGTTGTAATCCAAGGAGCATGATGGCTAGTTACCTTTCTAAGCTTTAATGGTACCTGCACCTCTAGAAGAGACGAAATAACATTATTAAAAACTGAGGCCATGAGATCGGGGTCGCCATTAGTCGGAGCAAGAATCTCGTTCCAGTCAATGGCTGACAATTCTTCCAGGAATAGCTGCTTATCATAGTTTCTAAGGCTACGTGTTTCGACTTGTTTTACCTGCTTATCTGTAAGTCGCTTTGCATTTATTTTCCTTATTGCAAAGATAAGGTAGTGATCTACCATCCCTAGCTTTAACACTTCCGCTCTCAGAATATAATTTGGGCGGTTTGTGGCAAAGTGATCTATGAGAGTCTTGGAAGTATGGGGAGCGCCATCTTTCTCCACCACAGCTACCCTAGTATATTCATTTATTAGCTGCTCAAATTGGAGCTCGGAATAGATTGATTTTATGCTTTTGGTGCAACTATCCTTGCGATTTTTCAGATCACAGGTAGTGTCCCCGATCAAGATAATCTCTTTACCTTCTGCATCTACAGCAGAGAGTAGGTTCCTTAATGCTGCGAAACTCTCCTTGTCAGTGCCCGGGGTGGGGGGTCTGTTCCAACAAATGACCATAAAGTTTCTGGCATGAAGGGGAGTGATCTCTACGGCTACATTTTCTAATAGTGGATCATCGATATCATATCTACGATTATGGCTAATGCCCGAATTTACATAGATAGCTACACCACCGCCGTTAACATCTCTATCTTTATGGTGAATTTCAAAGCCTTCTACGTCTACCTCTGGGTTCTTAATATCTTTACTTAACCTAGTTTCATTCAAACCCAGAATGTGAAACTTATGCTCGTTTATCACGTGCTCAATTTCACAATGATGCTTACGTAATGATACAGCATTAAGCGCTGCAATTCGTAAACCTCTGTTTGTCTGTTTACCAATACTACGTTGTGATTCGTTTAGATTTTTCTCAGAACCTGTGTACCCCTACCAATACTCTACATGTTTCTTGACGTTACGCGCAAATCTTTTGGCTCCTCCTTGGTTAATATGTAAACCATCATCACAAATATTACCATATAAGATATTGTCATTATCGATGAAATCTATACCCTGTAACATAAGTTCTTCTTACGTTAATGTTGCAATTTCTTAGAAAATGACCATACTCCAAACATACGAAGCATCTGTTCCTTTCTCTAAGAATATTTTTCCTCGTTCGTGGATCTGTCACAGTAGTACAGCTGGCTGAACAATGCCTTTTGTCGCAAAATAAAAAGTTTGGAATATTTCTTCGATCTTGGGTTTGGTTCCTATTTCTCCTATCTCCATTCACCATCAAGGTAGCTACCGTAGGTTGACATAGCAATGGTCGATGAAATTTCCCTCTTCCTTCTGTGGGCGGTACTTTTCCATCAACAGGCGCGAGAGCGCACTTCTCATGAAGCGACAGTTTTTCTCCCAGTTCTTTCAGCAGTGCTTCTAGACTCCATTCCCCTGTCATTTCCCTGCTCACAATTAATTGTAGCTCCTGCGGGATCTTGGACATGATGACTGGGGTGATAAATGCGCTATAGCCATTTGTTGCCTACTTTTTGGGAGTGGTGCTATTGCCACTCCCAAACTCTTCAAACTGGGTACGGTGGCTTCTGTCTTATCATATAAATGTCTCAGTTTCCTCAGCTCTGTGTTCTATGCAATTTTCGGTAGTTCCATCAAATTTCCCTTGTGTCATGAGATAACTATGTGCTTATCCCCAAACGCTGTTCAAGTAAATCTACCGCTTCACCGTACAACGAATTTGTCAGCGGAAGCCCAGATACTGTATCTGTGGCTATGCCGACGAGCGATTGTTTCAAATACTGCAGTTTATCAAAATTTGCTAGCGCGGTGTTCTCGTGAATACTTGATCTGAAACTGTCCCAAAATGGCTGCCAATTGGTTGGTTCTCCATCAAATGCTACTAATGACAATTTCTTTCAGCTTTACTTTTCCCAATATGTTCAAATTTGGCCCTGTATTACCGACTGTCGGAGGGGCCTGTATTGTACAAAACGAGTTAATCAGAAAAATGACTTCATCAATTTCTTCAGCGAATTCTGCAGTTCTAGCAATTCTTTCTTCATCAAGTCTTCATCATCAGCGATTTCGATAATTTCGTTAGTAAGTTTCTTAATCTCATCAAGTCTTCCAGTAAGTGTACCCTTGACTGCTTCAAGCTTAGGTTTGAGTTCAAGCGTCACTGCGGTTCCATCTGCGGGTACTAAGTTCTTCGGTTTCGTGATCGCTTGGCGAATAATCGACTTATGTCCACTTTGAGTTTAATTTTCTTCTCTATCATCTCTGCCATGATTCCCGGGTCACGGCACCATGGTGAATATTGCGCTAGATAGGCCACACGATTATAGTAAACAACACTATAACGCTTCACGTGACCAACCTAGTAAAGCGGCAAAACCACGGCAGAAGGTAACAAAATGGAAATATCCATTCGTACTGCTTCCTTAAACTCCAATAATGCAAAATAACAATAGGCATAACTACTTTTCCGTTCTTCTTCGATACTTTCGGCGAAAATAAACAAGCGAACTAATAGCGTTCTTGCGATTCACTCCTTCCTACTTTTCTATGCAAATTAGCGAATTACTTGACCTCTTACAGCTATGTCTATGGGACTTATTACTGACAACTCTCTCCACCCTCTCGACTCCTCTCCTTTAAACTCTCGAACACAGGTATACAAACTAGGCGGGACGGGGGTATGAAATCCAACACTTCTCTCTCATTAACATGTCTTAACAATACACATGCAAATGTCGCTCTAGGGTAGTTAGTACTTGGCTGGCTTACAATGATAATAAATAGAATGCATGCCAAACCAGAGTTCATACGCATTCTGCCAAATATTTTTTCCTGACTTTTCCCGACTTTTTCTCGACAATGAAGGTACTTTCCTGACTGCATATCGGGAATATTTTTCCTGACCATCTGGTTACACAAAGGATGCCACTGACCCATTTTGTAAAGTAAGTAATTGAACAAATTTTGCTAATTTGGGCAAAAAAGGTGCCTCTCTGGTGAGCTGCTTTCTCAATCGAAAAAATAAATATGAAAACCTTGAAAATACAGAATCTGTTTGCAATCGTCAATATGCCAAATAACGTCAATCACTGCCACTGATACAAAGGATACATGATGATGAGTTGCACAATTACGCCTTCAACCTACACTCTGAAAACGTCTAGCACCTGCATCGTAGATGCATAAACTTAACTGATACTACTCTGTAACGGAACATGAACGGTGTTACAGTGTTCTCAAAAGAAAAACCATCTACCTATCAATTATTTTCTGATAATAACGAGTAATTTCAAGTAACTCATGAAAACTAACCACGGTACTAACCCCCTGCAGCTACATTCGAAATAGTTTAGAATCTAAACATTCGAGCAAAAGATAGCATCATTACACGGATTATCAAATGCAAATCTTCAATCCAGATTCCCATTCTGTATGGTTCAATTGCACTCTTACTTTGTGAAATGACATTTTGGAATTACAGACTGTGTATATGCATTTCAGATTGCATGTTTGTGTTTTAAACTTGAAAAATGAAATTTGGACATTGATATAGCTCTAAAATTTGGCACGATGGGATTCACTTGACTGATAAAAATTCCTAACTTCTTCCTGACTTTCTTCAGGTTTCTGCACAATTTCCTGAAATTTCATGACTTTTCTTGACTTATCTTTGGCTGCCCTTAAAACTATACTTTTTCCTGATTCCTCCTGACCGTATGAACCTTGTAAACACAACGTCACACTATAGTAACAATAATAACAATGAAAAGGACGAAAACACAAAAAAGGAAAGATATTAATGGTCTAGGAGCTCCTGATTGCACCATGCTTTGTTCCCCATGCAGAACATAAAGTGAGTAGAGTGGATAAATATTGTCGATAACTTAAGACAATGAACCTACGATCACGATTTTCAATGCATCTTTCAGTGCACATTTGAAAAAATGAGTCAGAGGAGTTACCAAATGTACATAGGCAGCTAATGTATACATTAACAGATTTTCTTTTATTGCAATCTTTGGCAAGATCTGTAAGATGGGGGCAATACTTAAGTTCCTTACGATGAGCCCTACGAAGATTATCACAAGTAATAGTACAAGTAAAAAGATAGCTAGGGAGATCTACATATAACTTTGCAGATTTTATGGATTGCTGTGTTTGAACGATAACACTTAAAGCTGAATTATGTCGCCAAGTATAACACCCTCCTTTCAGATACGTCTTACATCCTGCAACAATGTGGAGGAATGACTTAGGTTAAAAGCAAAAGGAGTAGTCTGATGTGGCGGAAAGGTTACATAGATGTAGCTTTTCTAGTAGCAAGTATATTGTTTAAGTATTTGATGCTAAATTTAAAGACATTTGCGGGTACTTTGCTTTGTGCTTTAGATCACAATGAGTCTAGCTTTTATAAGGAATGATCAAGGAGAAAAGCTATGAGGAACCCCTGAGATGACAAGTGAGTTTCAAGTCTATTGGCATGTTCAATACGAATGGATTTTTAAAGCCTTCTATGTGTTTTGTAAACATCTTACTAAATGTTTGTAGCACAGTTGGTACCTTTCCATAATTTCGATATAGTTTCATCGAAGGATGACTTTAGCGAAGTACGCTTTTTCTGACATTGCTAGAACCATAGAGATAATAGGGCTATAAAGCTCGCTACGTCACGTGATAGGGGTCAACAATGTAAATTCAAAATGGTAGCGTAGTTAGGCAAAAGATCACACGGAAACTACGTTCGCATTGCAACACTAAAACAAACGTTTGAAATATGATTAATGGGAATGTATATTGGAAATAGATAATTATTTCCGTAATATTAACCTCTTATGCAGCGTACAATTATACACATAGATAGCCGACAACACCAGGAAAATCTGAAATCCATATTTTTGTCTCATTGCACCAGTTAGTGCCTAACTCATACAAGGCTGAAAAATCAAGGTAGAGGGGGAATAAGTTGATAGAGCTTTATTGTTCGGTTATATTGATGATTACTGAGTGAGTATTTGATGACAAAGGCATGGACATACAAGGCCAATGCAAGGATTTTGGTGAATTGTTTTTCTGTTGCAAAATCCCTCCCCTAAGAAAAACCTGGAATTTTCTTGCATATTCAGAACATATGGAAGGGGGGCTATCATATGGTATATGATTTCTATATACTGAGATAGTATCAAATTCCTCATATCTGCCTGGATCAAGTTAGCAAGGAATGGCAATTTTTGAGGAAATGGCAATTTGTAAAATCACATAAATGAAGCAGTTGAAATTAATGTCTATCCAGTGATATGCAAATGGGAGGGCATGATGCCCCAAAAATCTAAGGAAAGTATATAGGCACATCTCTGTGGCAATGTACTAAAAATTTTATGAGATTCAGAGAAAGGATATCCTAACTTTAGGATACAAGTTCAAGACATCATGCTAGAAGGCCACTTCAAAAAGTGAAAGTGGCTGCCCAAACTTTTTGTTTCTCATTGGCCACAACAATCAATTGTCTTGGGTGCTGAAGTAACAGTCTAGGGAAAGTAAGCCAATAACTGAACTTATCATGATATTCAACGATTTATCCAATGTATTCAATTAAAATAGTAGATTTTGGAAAGCCATGAAAGCACTTTTGACACCAGAGAATCCTTCAAACAAAAGATTTGTTAATAACTATTCATAATACATATATATATATATATATATATATATATATATATACAAAATCATGTTAATAGTTGAATAGAATATATAAA